>LTAE01013818.1:0-12102 GCA_001647135.1 Pontederia paniculata | reverse complement strand
TATATATATATATATATATATATGTATACATATGTATATTAAAAGCATCCCATCCATGTATAACAATATATATTATATAATTTTAATTATCAATGTCTCCATCAGCTCCTCAAACACTTTTTTAATTTTTTTTATATCAGATTGTATATATATTTCAAATTTGATTTCGCTAAACTCAATTTTCTTTTCTTGTTTTATCAAAATCGACCATTGAACATATATATATAATATGTGTGTGTGTGTGTACTTTCATTGCTTTCTTAGATCCAATTCGTGTATGGCTCTTGGCGAAAAAAGGAGAATTCGAAGAATGAGCGAAAATAATCCCTGCAAATAGATATGTACATAGGTGGATCCCTCTAGATATACTTTTCATGATGGGTAATTGCATGACATGCTCTTGCCCTAGATAAAAATAGTTTATGGTCACAACTATGATGTTTTATCCTTGTATAGTCTCTTAAATGTTAATGTTTTTCGGACCGTGAAATTTATATACCAAAAGAAAAAACATAAAAGGGAATAAATATGAGGTAATGTGCATCGTCTTCACGACCATGAAATTGGGTTTCACGCCCGTGAAGGCATCTCGCGACTACGATCACGACCGTGAAGGAATTTGTCATGGGTCGTGAAATTAAAATGAAAGAATCACAACTTCAGTCACAGACGTGAAGAAAATTATCATAGGTCGTGAATTTGAAATGAAGGAATTACGACTTCAGTCACGATTGAAGTTAAAACGAAAGAATTGCGACTTCAGTCATAACCGTGAAGAAATTGTCATAGGTCGTGAAGTTGAAATGAAGGAATCACGACTTGGTCACGGTTTACAACCGTCAAAGAACATGTCATAAGTCGTGAAGATCTAGAGAAGATATTGTGTATTCGGTCATGATCTTGAAGGAATATTTCATGAGATGTGAAGTTGAGACGTAGGAAATCGTCTCTCGATGACAGACATGAAGGCTCATTCATGCTCGTGAACACTTAGGTCACGGTCTACCATAAAGAAGCCTTTCACGGGTCCTGAATAATCTTTGCATTTTTTTTATCATTATTTGATTAAAAATTCCATAGGTCTTTTCTGAATATTAAGGACGAATATGTGGACAAGATAAGGGACAACCACATTCACTAAATTAAATGATGAGATCGTCATGCATTTGAAAATTTGAGAGCGACAATGTTATTGATGATGGGAGACTCGCAGAATAGCTGTTATCCATTTTTGTTGCCCGGTATTCTCTTCGTCTTGCCACGAAAGGATTTCTCGAGCATTATCCACTGTCGTGGCTTGTGCACCCTCATTGACTTATTGACGAGACCTTCAAATAGTCTTAAGACCTCCAAAGTCATTACAAAGCAACTCTCAAAGTCACATCAATATCACTAATGAGAGAAATCAAAGATAACAAGATAATCACTTAGTCTAAATATTGCATTATGTGATTAACGAAAAGTTGATGAATGATTTATGAATGAAATGAATGATGATGAAAATTATGGAAGCAAAGTAAGGAATGATGAATGAAAGATGAATAAAAAAAAGTAAAGATGATGAATGATTGTTAAGGAGTAATTAATATTTGACTATCTTTAATTATAATTTCATAGCTTATTTCTCATGAAAAAAGTAAGGTGTGGAAACATTATGAAAGATTAATGATATGAGAATAATTATTGTTTGACTATCTTTTATGATATAGTCTTAGCATATTCTTATGCTTTTATTTTATCATGAAAAATATTATTTAATGTGGCTTATACATTGGACTTTATAGCCACAAAAGAATTGCCTCCCTACTTTGAATTCTAATGAGTGCTCTACAGTTCTATATTGACTAGTGACACATACGACGATAAATGTTCGTGACGAAAGTTATTTGCATATGAGTCGATGTTCCTAAATTTAAATTTTTCTATTTTAATTTTATTGAGTTGTATTAGTTTATCAAAAGATGTTGAGACCTTACGTATGTTTTTATGATTTTCATATTTTATGTCTTATGAAAAAGTTTTTTAAATTTTTATTTCTTCTATATTTTATTAATTCATTAAACAGTCAACTATTAAGTCAAAGTATAAGACCGTGGAACCAAATTCGGTTGGCACAGATGGTTAGCGGGTCTGTGCCCCGGGTTGAGGGACCGGGAGCTAGTAGCCCCGAGTTCGAGCCCCGGAGTCACCAATTTGGCCAGGATTTGCCGTGTCGCTCCCGTCCGAACACCGGATTAGTCGGATGCTAGTAGCCTTAGACACCGGTGGGGTTTACCCAAAAAAAAAGTATAAGACCGTGGAAATATCTCTAGAAGAGCGTTAAGTTTTGAATCATCTTGAGGCGGTACACTATGTTTTTTAAGCAATCTATAATTTGAATTTCCGTAAGGCTCGGAGAATTAAATGGTGCCAAAAACCACTGTAGCAGTTTGTCAAATTAACACGATATGTACAGAGTTAGATGTAAACCCTTTAACTTGTATGAGCTGTTATAGTTATTAGGACTCAAACTTATATATATATATTTATGTAGCTCTACATTTTGAGCCAAACACAATTCAGTTCATATAATAATATTTAGGTGAAATACAGTAAAACCCCAATAAAAAAAGAGATGTAAAACCCCAAATAGAAGAAGGGATGTAAAGAGAGAAAGAAAAAAGATTGTCATATGAGAGGACCCTATTATCAAAGAGAGAGCAAGAGGGGACCAGGAAACAATTCATTGAGCAAACTTCAAGTCCCGAGAAGGAGAAAGAGAGTAATGCATTACGTCGATTTTTTTTTCTGGAGAGAGAGAAGATAAGGTGTGACTTCATAATACAGATGAGAAGGAAAGAAATAAAGGAGAGAGAACAAGTGGTGCAGTTGGAATCCATGAATCCACCCAATCCCGGAGGCCGGAGCTCTGGTTGCAGAGCAGATAACATGCATGTCATGAAAGAAAGAGATGTCCTGCAGTGCACTACTCCTTTTTGCATGCTTTCCCTGCATGCATTCTAGCTCTTCTATTGTCTGAGCCAAAGGAAAAAGCATGACAACACAGGTGCGGATGTCGTCGCTTATAACTACTACTACTCGTAGTTACAAGTAATCCAGTTAAATGAAATCCCCCTCTTGCAGGATGGAAAGGTACATAGAGGACATACAAATGCGATTTATTTAGCTCCTCAATTGCATATCATATGTAGTTTGGTTGTTAAGCACACTGACCAGTTGCTTTACTGTACAAATGCTTTGGATCTACTGATGGTAACTCTACATGGTCCCCTCCCAGGCAATAAACTAACTAGTGAGCTAACGCCTTGCTGCATGCATGCAAACATTTCTCGACACAGATTGCAAACTCTGACCTTCATACACACTTTCTTCTCATGCAATGGTGCATGCATATCTGACCCTGATGGATTGGTGAAGGCACAACCCTCCTAAAATACTTCGAGGTTGTCACTGTTTCAGGAACACCACATGGTGGCATGTCCCGGAGTATCAGAGACAACGATGATAATGTCCTTTTCGATTCAGATTCTTGCCAGTCATTCATCTTCAACATATGATCCAGTTCTAGTAAATTGAAAGACGGTATATGTAACGCGGTACCACATGCAAATCTGTTGAGTTTATTTTCAAGGACTGCTTTACTCCAATGTTAGCTCTATATATATGTTCCATGATATGCTTAAAAAAACTCCCTTGTAGCACCAAAAGGAAGTATAAGATCAAACACAGCCGAAGAATTAGCCACTTAACAAGAAATGAAGGTAGTCTGTTTATATGTTCATGATTCAGCTATAATTTTTATACTTACGAAACCAGCCCTTACGAGCAGTAGCTTGTCCTTTAAATTTACATTTTGTTGCATAAAACTAAGATATATGAGCCAAAGAAATTCACACGACAAGACGTATATATGGAGTCATTACTACAATTAAGGTTCAGTGCATGCATTTAGTTTATACTTTTTATACACATTGATCTAATGGATGAGGGTTTGTCCAACTTGACGTAGCAATTTGGTGGTGCAAGATTCGCCTGATGACTTAGAAAATAGTTACAGCAGCTATACATATGCAACCATGCATGCAATTCTTCATGAAACCGGTTGGATTGGACTAATACATGCATATCGACTGGATCAAGGGATAGCATAATGCAGGTGGGGCTCACCCATTAGTCTCCCGACACGTGTCCGATACGTCTCCTCAGTGTGCATGATTTCTCATTTAAGAGGGGGCCTCGCTCCTCTGACCTTGTGCATGTGGGCATGAGCATTATTCTAATGGAGTGATTAGCTGTTTGTCCAGCAGCAGAATCTATTAACTTTTAAGAAAAAATCTTCTGGATGTTGCGATACTGGAAACCAGCAATTTTTTTATGACAAAACCAGCTGCTTGGCTCATTCCGTGGATACATATTGTATATGTTTGAAATAATTTTCTCTTAGAACAAATTGTTAAGACTACAATTTTTAACAATGTTCATCTCTTTATGACTTGAGAATCACTAGAAATTGGTGTCTATGTATCACAAGCAGAAGTCAAGTGACAGTTTAATTATCTGTAAAAGATATGAACAAGCTAGCAATTAATTAATATATCTTTGCTATCAATTATACTATATACCACTTTGCATATGATGAATGAAATCTATTGCATCTCTTGATCGGTTTCAAACCAAACAGTGGAGCATATATGAGGCATGCATGCATATCTTCTTGATTTTGGATACTATAAAATACTCATCTCAATGATAAAACTATGAATATATAAAAGAATAATCTTGATGCAAATAGAAAACTATCTGACGAATAGATCGACAACTTGCCTTCTACATTATTGGTCATATATTAATGTAGAGTCCCGCCACACAGCATTGGCACTCGTCTAGGCCCAGATAGCTAGAGAGAGACTATATATATCCTTCTCCCTCCTCCTCCTCTCAGCAGCCTCTCTCTCTCTCTCCCCCCGATCTGATACCCTCTGAAACAACTCCAAGTTCCACTTCCTCTTCTCCTCACCACTTCCATCTCTCTCACGTTTTCCAACGTTCTCCGAGCTCTGATCCTAAGTAACAGGAGGAACTAACACACATGGACGTGGACTACATGAACTCTTCCCAAGAGACCGCCCAAGCGGACCTCGTAGCCATCATGATGGAAATGGAGAAGCTTCACGAGCTATCCCAGTTCCCGGGCAGCCCTTCCCTCGTGGCATACTATAACGCCGGCGGTGTCAGCGCGCCATCCTCACCGTCTTTACTGGGGGGCGCGCACGCCGCGTCCTTCTGTAACGGCCAGGAGCAGTACATGGCGCCAGCGGGTATGCGCTCCACCTCGCCGACCGCGTCGGAGTTGTCGTTCGGAGAGTCGTCCGGCGGGAAGCCGCAGGCGTCGGTGGCGGCGATGAGAGAAATGATATTTCGCATCGCGGCGATGCAGCCCATCCACATCGATCCGGAGTCGGTGAAGCCGCCAAAGCGGCGGAATGTGAGAATATCGAAGGACCCGCAGAGCGTGGCCGCAAGGCACCGCCGTGAGCGCATCAGCGAGAGGATCCGGATACTGCAGCGGCTCGTCCCCGGCGGAACCAAGATGGATACGGCGTCCATGCTCGAAGAAGCCATCCATTACATGAAGTTCCTCAAGGACCAAGTCCAGACCCTGGAGCAGGCGGCCTCCTCTAACCAGCAGCATTTTTCCGGGAATTCCATGACGACGTCGGCAAGCAGCACGGAAGCAGGGTACGCTCCCGACGTGAACAGGCTCTCCGTTGGCAACTACTGCGAAGCAATGTGGGATCAGGGCTTCGACATGAACAACACGACGCCCACCACAACACACATGTTCTATTGATGTTTCGAGCTGTTGCGCTCCGCTTCCAATTATACATAATATTAATTACATGCATGATCTATGGAATTATGATGTTTTATTTGCATTTGGAACTGACGCAATTAAATCTCGCTTCCACCTGCCAATTTGCTTGCCTCATATCGTTGATATTGTCAAACTACAAGCAAAAGAATGGCTACTGCCTCGATATATGCCGCTTGGGAAACATATTTATACTTAATCTTATGTTTCATCATGATCTATCAACATTTATACTATTGAATTCAATTGTTATCGTGGAGTTTAATGGAGGTGGCTGGCCCTACTTGCTATATATACCTGTGTACTTACATACATTATTTATAATATAATGTGTGTGTGTGTGTGTACTGTTGAGTAGCTTATTATAAGTTATCTTCATCCTGACAGATGGATCTGTTGGTTTCCTAATCTTCTGGTTTCTTCCCTCGTATAGAAAATTACTACTTGCATTCCCCCTTCTCATAATTGCAGAGGAAACAACCTCGTGCCTGCCGTGCAGATCAGCAGACGATATCTTAGTGGGAGAAGACACTGAGGAGTGTGGATCTTGGTCTTTAGTACCTTGTCCTTTCCTGTCCTCAAACCAGCAGCACCATCACTCCAATCAAACGACGGTAACGCTGTAGGATGAAATGGCAATGGGCTGGAGCTGGACAAACTTCTTACAGCAGCAACTTTTAGCAAACATAAATTTTGCCGAAAAGGAAGGAAAAGACAGTAAATTCTCTCTTACGTATCAATGCATTTTATTATAGATTTACCCAGAAATAAAACAATTATTGATATTTCTTTTTCTACAGTTATATATCTTTGTTCACGTTCCAGAAGATCTTGTATGGGGTCGATGCATGTGAACATAAAGATCTCATGCACGTGAAGTTATATCCGCATTGGTCAATGGAGTCCCAATGGTGGGCGGTGTCGAAGAACTCTGATTCTTATGCTAAATGCTAATGATGCAATCTGTGCCTCATCGTAAGAAAAGGACATGACATTGTTATCACGTCACGTATATTTCTGATACAACCGCAATCTGTCGAGGAAGAAGGACGGAATAGTATAAAGCAATACGCTAATTCAACTAGTTATTAATTAACAAGTAAGGAGCAAAGATTTGATAATTCATTTAACAAGGAGATGTTCCTCCTCTTTTAGAACGATGTATGACTCATATTGGAAAGGAGACTAATGAAACAGGTTAAATCTGAGCAAGCATCTTCGATTTTGATATGATGGTACTAAGGAAAGAGGACACGAAGTCTTTGCTTTAAAGAATGTACACTTTCATTAAATTCTTCAATTATTAAGTTGCAAATTTTGAAATAAGTATTGAAAAATGGATGACCTTATACGCTTTATATCTTTAAAATTATGAATATAGTTCATTATATACTATTTAGTACATATCGCACTTTATATACCATAAATAGTAATGCATACTGTGTAATTGCTAGGAATGTGATAGAGTAATAAAAAGGGTGAAACATTTTTAGATGCTTACTTGTTAAGTAATAAAAAGGTTTATCACATCTCTCCAAAATGTAAAGTGCATTGAGTTACTCATCTTTCAATAATGACACTTTCGAAGTTCGAACTCGAGACCTTTCATTCCTTGGCTCAATCGAGTTCGGGCGCATGAATACGTAAACTCATTTTGTACTCCGTAAACTCGTATCGTAAAGTCGAATCGTAAAATCGTAGAGTTCATGTCCCGGATGAATAATTGTAAAATATATGTATATATATACACATGTAAGATTTTGAAATATAAAGACTACAATATTCATTTAAAATGACATAATATGAAGTACAAGTATGATAACTTTTATCTTCGTAAAGTCTAACTCTAACTTCAAAAGTTAAGAAATAAGAAATAAGAAATAGTCATGCGAAAGTGGCGAGGCGAGGTGGAGGTTTCAATCGTGCACCATGGCGAGGCGAGACGAAGCTTTCAGTCGTGCGATGGTGCGAGGCGACGGGAAGGCTTCAGTCGTGCGACGGCGGCGAGGCAAGGTGAAGCTTCAGTCGTGCGACGGTGCGAGGCTTCAATCATGCGACGGTGCGAGGCAAGGTGAAGGAGCCGCGAGACGTAGTCCACGGCAGTCATGCAAAGCACAATTCGCGGCAATCATGTGAGGCGACTCAAGCGAGGCGAGTCAAGAGAGGCGAGGCAAGGATCTGGCCGTCGCCGAGGAGTGAGATTAGGCAGTCGGCGAGGATGGAGAGTTGGAGATGAGATCTGGTGTTGGCATCGCAGCGAGATCATAGAGAAGGAAGCAGCCAACAAGTCATCATTTTTTTTATTTTTTGAGGGAAGCAGCTAAGCCTAAAGTTGTAGTTATTTTCTTTCTAATAATACCCTCGTACCCAAATCAATATCACCATTTTTTACCATAACATAAACTCAGAGATTTTACAACTTGACTCGAACGATTTGACCGAGTTAACCAAGTTGACTCTCGACTCAATCCGAGTTTGACTCAATTTTCGAGTTAGACCCGATTAAGTCGATTTAGGATCATGGACTCTTAAACTAGTACGAGTTTAAGAGTGATATTGACAACCTTGAACCCTGCCATAAATTAACTTAAAAATTATTTGATTATTTTATAGGATCATCAAACTTGTAATCACAACCAATAGCTTTTCTCTAGTTGTGATCAACCTCGCGGTCCATAATAATAAGAAATATTTTGAAAACCAGTTCAAATCGACCGGTCTGATCGATTTGACTACGAATTGATAATCAATCCACATATAAAAATATTGTTTTGAATAAAAAAATCGGTATTGACTGACATGAACCGGGTAAACCAGATTGAATTGGAAAATTAGGTTCAACCAGATTTTCAAATTTTAGAATATAAATGAAAAAAATGAGAGAGTATATATTATCTTATTAAAAGTATCTAGAAGTAAAATGATAGTTCAAAGTAGAGAAGAAATTTGAAAAGAAAAATAACAGGGTAAAGAGGAACCAACGGATGAAATAGAGGAAAAAATTAAAGAACAATAAATGGTAAATTTTTGAGAGGAAAATAAAAGGAATTGGAATGAGGAAATGATAAGAGGAAAATATTTTTGGTTAATAATAAAGGAAGAGAGAAAATATATACTTTATTTTAGGTAAAAGATAAATATATAATTATTATAGTTAATATTTAAAGCTTAATGTATTAACATTTAAAGTGCATAAATAATTATTGAAACTATTTTTCTTTATATATGTCTAATTCAAATATATTTTCGAAAAATTTAATAAATAATATTTTATTAAATTAAAATTCGATTCAATCTAATTCAATCGTGGCCCGCTTAGCTTTACGATTTGATCTTTCATTCGATTTTAAAAACATTGACAATAGGTAAGCCGAGCTTTACCAAAAAGGAAATCAACAAATAAGGCTTAAGATGAATGACAGATCTTGAAGAAATAAATCAAAATTTAATCCAAATGTTTTCACTATTTTGGTTAAATCATATGTGAATCAGTTTGAATTCAGACAAAGAATTAACCAACCAACTCTCGTTGCATTGGTTAACGAGGATGGATCACATGCTCCACAAAAGAAATTACCACGACTCATATCAATCCGTTTAATTGGTTTCAAGGTTCATTATGACTAGGGTGTTCACGGGTCGGATTTGATTCGATTCGAATTCAAATTCGATTCAATCCGATTGATTTTATTCGGGTTGGATTGAGTCGTATTGATGATAAAGTAATCATCGAATCCGATCCAACTCGACCCAATGAAGATCGGGTTGGACCGGATCGGGTCATCGGTTTATCCGGTTAAATTTTTTCATATATTTTTAATTATTTTTTATAATACTTAACATTACTTATATTTTAAAAAATAAAGAAACATTTTTTTTCAATATTTTATAATGATTTAAAGGATATAATGATTTAATATATTTTAATTCTAAAATAATATAAATTCTTATTAAGATTAATTGGCTTAAATTTAATTAAAAATATATATAAAATTTCGGATCATCGGGTTGGGTCGGGTTGATCGGGTTTTAAAAATTGAAATCCGTACCCGATCCGTTGATGATCGGGTTATGATCGGATCGGTTCAGATTCGATCCGATCAACAATTTGATCCGACCCAATTGAGATTAGATCAGTTCAGATAGTCGAGTTCATCGGGTCATTCCGACCCAGTGAAAACACCTAGTTATGCCCGTCTGTCATAGGAAACTAGTTTTTATTGTTGTCATCGGCCTCACGGTTCACAATCATAAGTGTGCTTTCTCAAGTTACATGAGAAGTACGGACTCTTTGTTCTCTTTGGCTGGGTTTGACAAGTAGAACCGGAGGTTCTCCGGGTTCCAATAAATAGTTTGATTTGATAGATTAGTTCGAAGTGTGTTTGGATGAACTAAAATGTAATGATTATAAATAGATTCTAAGGATGTTTGGATAAAAAATGAGAACCGAAAATATAAAATATATTTTAATAAAAATAAAACTTTGTTTAATTAAAAAATTATATTAAATAATATAAAATTAATCGAACAAATTAATATTTCATAAAATATTTTTATAAAAATATCAAATTATTTGTAAATAATATAAAATTAATCTCATGAATTACTATTTTTTTTAAAAAATATCTAAATATCGATTATTTTTTTTAAAATTAATTAATATAAGTTAATCTAACGAATTTATATTTTGATTAATAAAATTTTCATAAAACATTTTTTTAAATAAAAAGTATACTAATAAATAATTTGTATTATAAAATAAATACAATGTAATAAAATATTTTGCCAAAAAATAAATAATATAAAATTATTCTCATGAATAATATAATAAAGTAATTCATTTTATTTCTAAAACTTTAATTAATCCCACATATAAATTAATAAAATATTACCATAAAAATATAATAGGATAATTAATAATTTTATAATTATATATTAAGTTAATATAAAATTATTAGCTTTTATAATTACATGATAATTGAAATTTGATTAAGAAAAAAGAAGCATAAATAAAAAAATGCTAGCAAAAAAAAACAACTGATTAAGAAGAAAAGAAAGAAATAAAAAAACAACAAAAAACAACAGCACTACTGTTACGAAGAAATTAAAAAAATGGCAAAAAAAAATAGCTGCAACAGCAGCATTTAATGTTGATGTTGCAGCAAGAACCGCCCTATTCCTACTTTTAGCAGGAACTGGGTGGTGGAATCTCGGTGACGTCAGCCCGGGGTTCCACCCTAGGGTTCTTCGTCTAGTTCCGTCAAACGTCACATCGTTTGACGAAATCGAATAGAACCTGACCAGAACCAGCTTCTCATTGCCAAATCCAGCTTTTGTGTTGAAGAACTTCCTCTTCAAAATTCAAATAGTGTTGCTCCTCATTTTAAATGCATTCATATGCAATCCTCCTTCCTTGATTCAAACCTCCTTGCTTCACTCCTATGTGGATATTTTAAATCTCAATGAATAGTTGGCACATTTGTAACTCCTTGATTTTGGGAAAATATTTCCTATTTTTGTGTGATTTTAAATTTGAATGTCATGAATAACGATCCTTGTTTGTTGCCTCCTTAATTCGTAGTGATTTGATTTATATTTTGATAACACGACCTCTTGAATTTGTAATTTGTCAAGGTGTTTGATACTTAACGCGGGCAGCCAATTTCCAATTTAGTTCCCGTATTAAAGCGAGAAAATCCACATAACGTTTGTCATTAAAAAACTTCCAATAAATATGGAAATTAGGAAGAGCTAAGAAATATGGAAATATTGCATTTTTTGCACTAAAATGTTAATAAAATGAATGAATTAAATATGTGCTGAATCGTCTAGAATGCACGAAGAACATATGAGGTTGAGATAGAGGTTATAACTAGTTATCACATAAGGATGAAAAAATTCTCCAAAGTTTGGGGATCATCATGAAGAATTTTTAATCGGAGTCTCGACTTCGGAGAGTTACACTCACTCAGCACTCCAATTCGTAGATTGAGGCAGAGAATATTATCCTTACCTCATGAATCTTCGACTCTTGCACATATATATACTTATTAAATATTTTAAAATTAATTATATTGATATCATAATATCCAAATAGCATTTATTCTTAAATATATATTACAGTATTCAAATATATTTGTAAATTATGATATATTTATAAATATTATTTATTTATATTTTTATCACATCTTCTCTTCTAGTTTTTTTTTAATATCGAGGAATCGAGTCTC
>LTAE01013816.1:0-10202 GCA_001647135.1 Pontederia paniculata | reverse complement strand
AACCATGCTTCTGAAGATGCAGTAAGGCTGAGACTTTTCCCTTTTTCTCTATGGGACAAGACATCGACATGGTTGAGCACCCTACCAACTGGAGCCATCACAAAATGGGATCAATTTATAGAGAAATTTATTTCTAAGTTCTGCCCACCTCAGAAAGCTGCAAAGATGAGAAATGAACTGATGACCTTTTAAACAGGATGATGATGAGACTTTATATGAGGCCTGGGAAAGATATAAGGAGGTGTTGGCAAAGGTCCCTTATAACAGAACTCCTTTGTGGCAAATCCTGGAGGACTTCTACAATGGCCTTTTCAGGAAGACAAGGACAAGCTGGACTCGTCTGCTGGAGGTTCAGTTTTAGGCAAGACAAGTCCACAGGAGATTTATGAAATGATAGAAGATGTAGTCCTGAACTCCTGGCAAACCAAGAGATCAAGAGGTGCTAGGAACAATTTATTTGTTAGGCATTGGATCTAGAAAATTATTTACTTTTTATACATTGCATGCCACATCTGATGTCATCCTAGATAGGAATGTTGGATGTGAGATCTATGGAATTGTCATCCTGGATAGGAACCATCCATAGTCTAGGTTTTTACAACTTAATGCATTTCAAAACCCTAATAAGAGAATTGGCATCCTGGATAGGACCCATTATCTTAATTAGATTTGATTTAGTAGATGCATCCTGGATAGGACATCTAAATTTCACTAAAACCTAATTCTCTTGAGAAAGATTAAAAACTAAATTTGATTTATTAAAACTCAGAATTCTCTTATTTTATTCATCCAAGTCTAGTGCTCAAGTCATCATTTTGACACTTAATTGTTAAATCTTTACCATTGTTTAATCTTATTTATCATAATCAACAAATTCTTCAAACTCAATGTACCCCTCTCATTAAAAAAATGTGTTAGATATTGGTAGAATAAATTCCTCGTGGGATCGATACTCTATTCACTTTCATTATTACTTGATACGACTAGTGCACTTGCTAGCAATTTTATCTGTATAATTAGCACGCATCAACCACCTAGTGTGTTACCAAGGCCATTTTATCAACCTCCTCACTAACAACAAGGGTATCAACCACACTACCAACATCCACATCATACTCAACCAATTCCTCCACCTAAAGGGGAAAAGAAGCATCAATGAGAGTATGTTATTCAAAAATTGGTAAATGCTACTAGTGTTAGATTTGGGAAGATTGAAAAAGAAATGGAGTTGTTGATCATATCCAATAGGAACATGGAGTATCAAGTGGGAAAATTCACCACTTTTATCAACTCAAGAAAAGAAGGAAACTTGCCAAGTAAAACAAAAGTGAACCCATGAAAGCAATGCAAAACTATCGAGTTGAGAAGTGGAAGATTTTTGGAACAACCACAAGTGAAAGTTAAGAATAAGGAAAGGGATAAGATGGAGGAACATATCGAGATTTTGAATAAGGAGGATAACGAATCCTAAAGCAAGTATACACTCCTCCTCCACCTTATGTGCCTCCATTTTATTCTCTCAAAGTCTCCAAAAGCCAAAGAATGATAAATAGTTTGTGAAGCTCTTCAACCAACTACACAATAATATTCCATTTGTCGATGGCATCGCTCAAGTGCCGAATTATGACAAGTTACTCAAAGAAATCATGTCTATGATGCTTGAATGTAATGAAACCATATCACTCATGGAGGAATGTAGCGCCACCATTCAAAAAAGGCTACCATTAAAACTCAAGGATCTGAGAAGCTTTTCAATCCCATGCACATTATGAAACTTGAACATTGCAAAACCTTTGTGTGATTTGGGATCAAGTGTGTCTTTAATGCCTTTATCCATTTGCAAGAAGCTAGGGTTGACTGAATTGAAGACAACAATTGTCTTCTTGCAATTGATAGACTGCTATATCACCTTAGCAATGGGTGTGTTGGAGAATGTACTATTAAAAGTGAATAAATTCATCTCAATAGTCGATCAATTTCATTGTATTTGACATGAAAGAGGATAGAGAAGTCCCCATCATTTTGGGAAGATCTTTCTTAGTCACAGTTGGTGCTATGGTTGATCTCAAGAATGGGAAACTTAAACTTACAATTGGAGAGGAAAAGTATAGTTCGACTTGTCTAGATTAACTAAATTTCTCTCAATCACTAATCAAGTATACCAAGTGAATTTTTTCAAGGAACTAACATAAGAAGCTTTCAAGGAAACATTACATGAAGACATCTTGGAGATATGTTTGTTGAACAAGGATATTGAGAAAAGTGAAGATGTTGAAGTTCAAGAGATGATGTACACCTTCGGAGCTTACATGCACCAATATTTTCATAAAGGTAGAATTTTTGAAGACCTTGCATTGTAAAATACATTTACCTCCTTCTCACATACTACCAGCTACATCTGAACTAAAATATTTGTCATTGCATCTTAAAAATACATTTCTTAGTGCTAATGATCCTTTCCCGATGATTGTTAATGCTTCTCTAAAACTTTGCAACTTGATAAATCACTATGGGTGTTGAGAGAAAAGAAACAAGTTATATGGTAAACTATAGCCGAATACGCCCAACCATTTACATGCATATGATCCTCATGAAGGAGGATCACAAGCCCATGATTGAGCATCAAATAAGACTAAATATGAACATGAAAGAGGTGGTGGGAGGCGATATTTTAAATGACTTGATGCGGGTATCATATACTTAATTTCAGATAATTCTTGAGTGAGTCCAGTTCAATGAATTCCCAAGAAGGGAGGCAATGACGGTTGTGAGTAATGAGAAAATTGAGTTTATTCCTACAAGGACCATCATGGGGTGGAGAGTCTGTATAGACTATAGAAAGGTGAATGATTCCACCATATGGATCATTTCTCTTTGTCCTTTTTGGATCAAATGTTTGGGAGATTAGCCAACAATGAGCACTATTGTTTCTTGAATGATTATTTGGGATATAATCAAGTCCACATTGTGCCCAAGGGCCAAGAGAAAAAGCTTTCACAAGTCTTTATGACACATTTTCCTTCAAAAGGATGTCATCTGGCCTTTGTAATGCTCACACCACCTTTCAAAGGTATGATGGCCTTGTTTTCATATTTCATTGAACGAACCATGGAATTGTTTACAGATGCTTTTTTCTATTTTTATCTACTCTTATTATTCATGTCTCAGTAACTTGGCTCAAGTGCTCTCTATGTAAGAAGAGATCAATTTGGTTTGTAACTAGGAAAATGTCATTTCATGGTTCAAGAGGGTATTATATTGAGCCACAAGATCTCCTCTAAAGGGATAAAGGTCGATAAGGAAAATTTTGAGTGTATAGAGAAGTTACCTCTACCCATTTCGGTGAGATTTGTTAGGATTTTCTTAGGTCGTGCCAGGTTTGATCGTTGTTTCATTAAAGATTTTTCAAAAATTGAAAAACTTCTTTTGCACTACTTGTGAAGGATAATAACTTTGTCTTTGACGAAGCATGTTTTGAGATTTTTAATGTGCTAAAACAGGAACTCATATCTACATAGATCATCATCACATCAGATTGGAGTTTGCCCTTTGAATCCACGTGGGTTGTGAGCAACTTTGCTATTGGAGCAATTTGGGGACAAAGGAAGGGCAAGAGTTTGCATGTGATTATTACACAAGTAGAATGCTTGATGATGCCTGTCTATGCAACCACCGAGAAGGAGTTCCTTGATATTGACTTTTTGTCTTGGATAAATTTCATTCTTACTTGATTGGCTCAATTAGGTATACGATGATCAAGAAAGATGTCAAGCCAAGATTGATGAGATGGGTGTGTTTGCTCCAAAAGTTCAACATTTAGATGTCAAGGGTTACTTCTAGTGATGAAGGAACTCATTTTTGTAATAGACATTTAGATGCACTTCTCTCTAAATATAGTGTCAAGCATAAGGTAATCGTATCTTATCATCCTCAAGCCAATGGTCAAATTGAATTGGCAAATAGGGAGTTGAAGTTAATGCTGGTGAATATGGTAGGTAGGTCAGGAAAGGATTGGGCCATAAAGTTAGATGATGTGTTGTGGGCTTATCGAACATCGTTCAAAACTCCCTTAGCAATAACTCGTTACAGTCTTGGTTTGGGAAACCATATCGCTGTCTGTTAAAGTTGAATATAAAGCATATTGGGTGATTCATTACAAGAAAATTGATCATTAATGACCAAATATTAATGGCGAAGCAAAAAAATGATCGTTAACAACACTCATTAACAATGAGTAAATAAAATCGTCATTAGTTAATGAATCGACAACAATGAGTAGAATTGCTCGCCATAATAAAATATGGTCCGGTCATTAGTAATAGTAATGACCATCTATTTAACTCCTCTCTAATGATAAAATAATTACAACCATGGATATTGTCGTTAAGATTCTTGGAATTAAATATTGAAAATTTTGCCGTTGATAATCGATTAATTGGCAGGTAACTAACTCTCAAATAATTTTTTTATAATCTTCTAATAGATTTTAAGTCCTTGTATGTTTGAAAGAATAATAAGATTTCGCAGAGTTAATTTGACAGTTAATGAAAAGATCTCCTTCCTAAGAATCATAATTCATTATATTAGAAAAAGTGCATCACCACCATCTAATAGAAAATCATAGATGAAATCATGAAACAAAAAAGAAAAACCCTAAATGATTATAGAAGGAAATAATGACCTTCAAATTGGAAATTTTATTTTTTCTCTTAGACATATTCTTGCCTGAGCCATTCCTGCCCTAGTGTCACTGTGGTGCGTGCTGCCGCCCCTACAACATACTGCCGCTGAACAGGTTCTCTTTGTTCTCTCTCTCTCTCTCTCTCTCTCTCTCTCTCTCCCTCCCTGTGATAGAATTGATCTTCACTTTTGATTAAATTCGAAATTAATAATTCTTGTTTTAAGTTTTGCGCCACTGAGATACTAAAAAGTAGTTCGATATTCAAATTAATTATTTGATACGATCAAAAGTAAAAATTTTAGGCCATTGTTACAATATTTACGAAGTAGATTCTTATTTCAATACCTTGTTTACTATTAGAGTAGTTATTACAGAAGTGGATTTAAAAAACCAATGCATTAATTAATAAATTGTGTCATCTATGAGGAGGATTGATCTGAGAACTTCAACAGATTGGTGATGTAGATTGGTGATGTATCTGCAAATCATGATAACCGGCCGTTACTGACATTGCACATTTCATATGTAATTATTTGAGACAGAGAACGAGAGGAGAGAGGAATAGAGACTGGATATGGGAAAAAGGTTGCTTGCTTTCTTTCCAAGTTCATCAATTTGCATCTGTGTGGCTTCAGATGGAATGTCACATTTGTATTAGATCCACAAGCTCCTCCCCAAGTTCCAGAAAAAAAAAAGTAGTCAACGTACAATGTTTAATTGCTTGCAAAAAAGATTTGAACATATACATGATCATATCAGAACTGGGGACTCCATTGAGTGTGAGGAAATGGAATGGCTTTTGTGCTAAAGCAACTGCATGTACAACACATTGCAATCATAAATATGGACTTGGCTTCACAATTTGAGATGTGCTGTGGGTGCATGGAATCTCTCTCTCTCTCTCTCTCTCTCTCTCTCTCTCTCTCTCTCATGTTTTTGATTCCACAGCCACAAGGGGGAGGGAGGGGCAGGGTGGGTGATGCTTGAACAAGATAATAATGCCAGCCAAAACCTCCTTGAAAAGGCACAATGAATGGTACGTGAGAAAGGGAGGCAAATTCCTCCGAGTGCACACACAAGGGTGCTCGATAGTATTTCTTTTTAATAGCACACCCCTATGTCTTTTTAAAATAGAGATATTTTACATAATATTATTTCTTTATTACTTCCTTTCAAAGAAAATGGACTACTCAATTAAGTTATTATCTAGTAAAACCAATTAGAACCCAATTTAGCTAGTTAACAATTTTTGTTCATATTTTTTTTGAAATTGTTTGATATATTTAACATCTAGGGAGGCAAGGATGGCAATCCACCGGACATGAGAACAATTTTCTTTGAGACACACAAAAAGAATAATGGTCTTATTGATCCAGCGATAATTGAAAGACATGAACATTTAATTATTTTGTACATTTGAATTTTATTGATCTTAGGCCATTTGAATTTTTTTTCTAGGTATATCTATTATTCTTTTCTAAAGCTCAACTATTGTGTTTTCTTTGTGTGTGTTTCATGATCATGGAAACCTTGAAGCCTATTCTTCAAAGACAAGCAAAGGAGATCCTTGAAAACTTGTTTGGAAGATTCTGTAGAGATCAAGACTTGTACTTTGTTTCATATTTTTGTCTCAGATCTCCATTTAAGATTAAGTTTGAGGGTAGTGGAAATACTTTTGTTGTTTTTTTTTTTCTATTTGTCTTTTGTGTTCCATGATAACAGGTAATGTTATGAATGTTTACCAATGTGAACTCTATTTTGTAATAATTTTCTATGTATAAAAGTATTCTTAATTTTGTTTTATTTGATTTGAGATTCAAGATATAAAGAAATGACATATTAGGTAAAAATATCAAATTAAAAATTGAATATTGTCAACAAATAATTAAATGTGCTAAGGATGCATGTCATAAGAGGGTTGATGCGAGCAACCCAAATGATGGTCATTATGTATTTTAATGATTGATATAAAAATATGTTAACGATGACAAAGTTGGACACAGAAAAGTTTTAAATGATGAGAACTTTGTTCATTAAAAAAATTGTCAATGACCATAAATCTGACCGCTAAAACATTTTAACGACTAGAAAATTGATGGTCGTCAAAATTCAATAACGACCAGCTAGATTATTCCGCCATTATTGATCTTTAACAGTGGAACATATAACGATGAGAGATGACGAGAATTTATGGTCGTTAATAATTTTTAATGATGAGATTTTAATCAAATTAAGACCATTATTCCTTTCATTAAAGGGCCTTCTTCTTGTAGTGATTAAAGAGTTGAATATGGATTTGAAGAGTGAGGGTAAAAAGAGATTTCCACAATTTAGTGAGTTAGATCAATTATGAATGTATTTATATAACAATGATAAATTATATAACAAAAATGTCAAATTGTGTCATGATAGGTACATTTCTAGGAAATTGTTGGAGGTTGGTTAATATATTTTATTATTCAACTTAAATTTAAAACTTTTTCAAGGAGAATTAAAGTGTAAGGTGTCCGGGACTTTTCAAATCTCAAAAGTATTTGAAAATGGAGCAATTGAGAGCACATCCTAAACCATGAGATCATTCATAGATAATGGCAAAAGAGTCAAACCAAATTTTCTTAATGAGGAGGTTGAAAGGAGAAAATTGTGGAACTTCAAGACCCGAATCAACATTGAAGTCATCATTGGCGAGCCAACTATGTTAAACAAAGGAGCTTCTTGGGAGGCAACCTAAGTTTCGAACTACGTTAATTTTATACAAAGTTATATTTTCTTTGATGGAGATGTTTGATGTATTGTGCAAGAATGAACTGCTAGAAAATAGGAGTATGGTGTCTGGCTTCGAATCAATTGTAGCTGAGAGGAGCTCATTATGGACTGATCGTAACCACACACTATGGTAACATGCCGCTATGGAACAACTGTAGCGAGCACCCTAAGGCTGTAGCGCCATAGCTAGACACTATGGTCATAACCACCTCTACTACGGGCAAGTTGTAGCGAAAAGACCCTAGCTCGAAGCGACCCTCAATTAATTGTAGTAGGCATCATCTCACCTACAGCGAACAAAATGTCAACTATAGCACTTTGGTCATGCCTGTAGAGCCCCATGTCCATCCATAAAGCGTACCTTTTGTTATAAAAAAGGTGATTTGTTTTGTTGTGTCTCTTCTTTTTTTTATCTTTGGCTTTGTCTTTTCTTTGCTCTTTCTCTCATTTTGTCGACAAAACCTATAATCCTAGTTCAAGCTTGGGCAAGCATGAGCTTCATCACATGGTCAAATTTGATTCTGAAGCATTTGATATTAGTTTGCAAAGAGTGAAGAGAGCATTGATCTAAAGGAATTCCAAGAATTGAAGAAGGACCAGTTGCATGCAAGTGTTTGATAAATTGTCCAATAGAAGTTCATCACAATTTTGCATATCAAATGGCTCTGAATAGAAAGATCCTAGCAACACTAAAATCTAGTGGATGACACACAAAAGCATGAATCAAGAGGAACATGGAGTTATCTTTCAGGACGTGGAACAAAGAAATCACTATTAAATGCTTGAGAAGAGGGTTATTGCTAATACTCGTTACATGGATAAATTTCACAATGCATGAGTTGGGCATTGACACGGATGTGAATTGTCTTTGCAACAAGTTGGGATGACTTTTTGATGAAGACAAAATGAGAAAATTATGAAGTGCCCACATTGGTATTCTTGAGTTCGATGAAGGCCAAATATACAAATCATGAAAATGATCCTAATGAGATCACCTTTCGTCTATTAAACCAAGATTATACTCTTTCATTGGCATAGATCAACTCAATTTATCAACTACCAACAGTGGGTGAAAGGACATTCTCTTATCTTATGGATTATAATAGAGAGGATATGTGGAAAAAATTAACATGCTGCCATTATATGATGCCGCTAGCAACAAAGCCGTGTACCTTCGAAATTTGGCGATTCAATACATGCATAGATTGCTTTCAAGCATAATATATGGTTGATGACATAGTGATTTTGTGGTTCGTGATAGCGAGCTTTTTATTTTATAGGATTTAGGCCAGAAACATTTTGAGTTGAACATTGGTGCATTCATGATAAGGCAATGGTCAAGCAAGGGTGAAGAGACCAAGAAGATTGTTATTGGATGACTTATCACTCCAATTGCCCTTGCTTTTGGGCATAGTGTCGATGGACATAAGGAGGGTTCTGGCGGTAGGCACATCGACATTGAGAATTGTGTCAACATGAGAATGATTAATAAAACTGATAATCTCTACCACCTTATCTTCCGTGATGAGATGAACATACATCTATTAACCGATTGCCGAAGAGGAGATATGAGAATTGAAGATAATTGGGCTTTCCAACATATGGGATTGAGCAAAGTTGACCTACCTTAACCAAATGGAAAGAGGAGTAGGGACTAAATGAATCACCAGTGTAAGAAATGGAGGGTGACACTTATATTCTAGATTGTATGATGCATGATGCAATTTCTCGCATGCCACTACATTTGAGATACGGCGATCTTTGGGATCACAGCATGGCGATTGGACTTTTGCTACCCTAACATTCAAGAGCTTCTCTAACGCTACAGAATCATGCGGGAGCAAGTAACATGAATTGAGTAACTCCAAGAAGAAATGTGGAGGCGTCAAAATCTTATGTGTGAGCAACAAGCCTCCATGAACTCCGTGATAGAATGTCTCAACGAGTGGCACATCGAGCAAGATGATCGATCACCATTTTCTCCTCCAGTGTGGTGAACATGTAAGCTTTCCTACACCATATCTTCGTGGTATGATTTAATTCATATCACATTGACGATAATGTTCATGATAGGTTTGGGGGAATATGGGGAAGCAGTGTTAGTTAGTATTTAGTTAGCTCGCATGCATCTTTAGCTTCTTATCATGTGCCATAATTATTATGCAGCCTCACTTTCTTTATATTCACATGCATGCCATGAAGTGTTGAAGGAATCCTTGAATGTCTAGAATTTGCATGAATTTTTATGCCATATGCAACACATGCCATTGAGAATGCTATTGTAAGTGTATTGAAAATGGACTTTTTAAATCGTTCAATTATTATGGGTTGTCTCGATGCATGCATGTGTAAGGATCACATATGTTAGAAGCAAAAAATTAAAGGTTGGAATTAATACCATAACTTAATGTTGTGGGTTATAGATAGAGTGGAAGTAGTCAGATACAATACTCAATAACAATTTCTTAAGTGGCCAGAATAATGTATGATAATCAAGAGGGATGAAATAAAAAAATGAGATAAGACAGTGGAATATCTGTAGGATCTAGATGGCACCAAGAGGGAGGGTGAATTGGTGTATTAAACTTTTTCGACTCTTTCTAAAAATGATTAGTTAAGTTATATTAGTGGAAGCACACAAATGTGAATATACATAAGAAGAAGAAGAAGAAGAAGAAGAAGAAGAAGAAGAAGAAGAAGAAGAAGAAGAAGAAGAAGAAGAAGAAGAAGAAGAAGAGAAAGAACCAAACAAACA
>LTAE01013815.1:0-12104 GCA_001647135.1 Pontederia paniculata | reverse complement strand
CCCCCCCTCTTGGTGCCATTCAGATCCTACATTCCATTTTTCTCACTAATTGTTACCTACTCTTTTATAAACTGTTTTTATCCATGAAAAAAAAATGAAAGTTCAATTTTCTCTCTTCGTTCACTCTTTTTATTTGATACAATAAGCACAATATAAAGAAATCCAGATTTCAATTATTAGTTATAGTGACATTATTTGTCACGCATTATCAAAAAGGTGATAATATTGCCACTTATAAGATGAAACTATCCACAAATAATAGGATAGCTGGATAGAGTAATAATAAAACTTTAAAGCGAATATACAAAGGCTATTCATACTAAGTTGATTCGGACGAATAATAATCAATGTATAATAATTAAAACATATTAATATATTAAATAAAATAGTTCAAAACAGACATCACATAATAATGTTGTTTGACACTTTGATCAAATAAAATCTTAAATACAAATAAAATAAATATAAATAAAAGTACAAAAGAAGTATACATTAATTATCCCAAAAAATCATTTCTGATTTTCTTCTTCTTTTTATTTTCTCATGTTTGTCGTCCCTTTTTTCACTCACTTTTTTCGTGCAAACACACTATCACTACAAGAAAATCGACCCTTTCTGACGGATTTTCTGACGGAATCTAAGGGAAAATTCGTCAGAAAGGGCGTTTCTGACGGAATTTCCGTCTAAATTTATTTGTGAGAAAAAAGTTCGTTGGTAACTATTTTCTGACAGAAATAAAGCCCGTCAGAAATTCTGACGGGCTTTTCTGAGGGTTTACGGCCCGTCAGGAATTTTGACGGGCCGTGGAAACCCTCATAAGTTACTGAGGGGCTTTCGGCCCCTCAGAATTTCTGAGGGGTGGTTTCGGCCCCTCATAAATTCTCAGGGCCGAAAATGTTCGTCATAAATCTTTAAAAAATTTAAAAAATAATAATTTACAAACTGAGAGGGGCCCGCCCGCCCTCTTTTTTATAATATTACAAAAATATAATATAATTACACAAATATTACAAAAAAATTACATAATATTATAAAAAGATTACACAAGATTACAAAATATTACAAAAGAATTACATACAATTACAAAAATATCACAAGAAAATTACAGGAAAATATAAAAAAATTACACATAATTATAAATAATTAAAAATTTACATATTTGGCCGTTGGCCGGAGCCGGCCGCGCAGGCCCGGATCTGCCGCCCCGCGGCCGGATCCNGACCGGATGAGAAAAAGAACTCCTGCGTGGCCGATGTCGTCACGCGGGCCACATGAGAAGAATGAGGAGCGAGACCGGCCGGATGAGAAGAAAAAATGGATCGAGGTTCGCCGAAGAGAAGAAGAAGAATGAGGAGGGAGAGGAAGAATGGAGGAGGGAAAAAATGAAAGGAGGAAGTGGTAAAAATGAAAAGAGGGGGAAAGATAAAGAAAAAGTGGGGGGAAAAGAAGTCAGAAAATCTCTGACGGGTGTAATAAGCCTGTCAGAAAATTTTTGACGGGATTCACAACCCGTCAGAAAATTTCTGATGGGTCTGGACTCCCGTCAGAATTTTCTGACGTGTAATAAGCCCGTCAGAAAATTTCTGACGGGATTCACAACCCGTTAGAAAATTTCTGATGGGTCTGAACACCCATCAGAAAATTTCTGACGGTCTTTTGCGTCCGTCCAGATTGTTAAATCCGTCAGAAATTCTGACGGACTGATTTTTCCTCAGAAATATTTGTAAGTATTTCTGAGGGAATATGTTCCGTCAGAAATTTCGGTAAGAAAATTGAAGT
Organism: Pontederia paniculata; assembly: GCA_001647135.1. Taxonomy (NCBI): domain Eukaryota; kingdom Viridiplantae; phylum Streptophyta; class Magnoliopsida; order Commelinales; family Pontederiaceae; genus Pontederia; species Pontederia paniculata. Next base: position 10,325 of record LTAE01013815.1, on the reverse strand, counting down.
TTTCTTGTAGTGTATGCCATTTAGGTGCCAACATAAATTTCATGTCATACTATATCTACCTTAAGATAGGGACAGAAAAATTGAAGGAAGCTGGTACTCTAGTTTGATGAACAGTCCATGAAAAAATTCAAAGGATTACTCAAAGATATATTAATATAGATAGAGAAGTTTCTCTTTCCTTCTAAGTTTATGATTTTAGGCTATGTTTGGCACATACTAAAGGTTAATAGCGAATATCTATTAGCGATTAGAGATTAATAATTATTGGTAGCGAGTTAATAATTAAATTTAATAAAAAATATTTGACAAATATAACGTTTGAATTAATCAATAAATGTAAAATGACTAAAAAGAATACAACAATTATTTAAATACTTTGCATTAATATATGTATCATATATTTAATACTACATTTTTATTTTAACTATTTTAATATTAATAAATAATAATAAAATAAATAGGTGACCAAATGATTTATAAGTTAATAAAATAATAATAAATAATAAAATGATCATGTAGTATAAAATAATAAGTGTATCATACAAATAGTAATTAATATTGAAATATTTTGAGGATATATCTAAAATAAATTTTAAGATGCTTGTAACTATCTTAGATGTTGGTCTTTCAAGGGTCTCAAAATGCTCAGTTCGAATCGCTTGTCACTATTATCAATTATGTTTGCCAAATACCTCATGTTGACTTGGACAATACGCTACACGCTCTTGTAGATACTATTTTAAAGGCGTGCCAAATAGGGCCTTAGACATGTAGATAGGAGAAAATATCCATAATTTTAGGATGATCATTCTTAGCAACTAGAGGACACTCATCGTTCAACAAGGGGAGTTGATATTTTGTGTCAATAATGAAACCTTATCTTTTGATGTTGAGAAAGCAAAGCAATATCCTATTGAGTTGTCTCCTAGTTTTGATATTAATGTTATTGATTATAAGTTTAAATATGAACTAGATGATATTGGAAGATAGGAAAAGTATCATTAATGCTGATGTTGATGAGGTCATCACCATTAGAGCTAAACAATTGGGGACGGAGACACACCCATCAAACCATCACCTAAATTGACGGCATTACCAGAACATCTGAAATATTCTATTCTTAAATTTGCATACCTTATCTTAGTGTCTTTTACTTTACCAAGAGAAAAGGAAGATCAATTACTTGAAGGCAATAATGTGGTTGATTGCTGATATAAAAGGAAGGTCTTGCCTTCCATTTGCATGCACAAATTTTTTATGGTAACCAACATCAAATTTGATGTAAGTATCATTTACCTTATCTATGATAGTTAGTAGATTAGTCATGTATAGAAAGTACCCTAGAAGGGTGGGATGAAAGTGATAAAAAATGATAATAGTAAACCCATTCCTGCATGTACTATTTTTGGTTGATGGATTTGTATCGATTATGAAAATTAAATGATGCCACATGTAAGGACCGTTGTCTCCTCATATTCATTGGTCAAATGCTAGAGTGTATTTTTGGTCATGAACATTATTAAGTTTTGGATGGATATTTTTGTTACAATCAAATGAGAGTGGCTCCTGAATATCAAGATTAGACCACATTCACATGCCCTTCTGGCACCTTCACTTATCGGGAATGCCATTTGAATTATGTAATGCTTCTACTACATTTTAGTGAAAAATGGAAGGTCTTTCTCATTCGATTTTAAATCAAGTAAATTAATTTGTATCCGGCGTTATATTTATAGAACCATTGAATTTTAAATAAACAATCTAAATTAAATCAATCTTCAATCTTTATGATATAATTTAGTCTCGACCGTCAATGAAAAATGTAACAGTCCAAATTATTTAACATGCACTTCCATTTTTCTAAATAATTTTTACCTCTTCTTTATAAACTGTTTTATCCATGAAAAAAAATGAAAGGTAAATTTTCTCTCTTCATTCACTCTTTTTATTCGATCAAAGAAGCACAAATAAAGAAAACCTAGATTTCAATGATTAGTTATAGCGTCATTATTTGTCACGCATTATCAAAAGGGTGATAATATTGCCATTTAAAGATGATGGTTTGGTGGCAATATACAAACATAATAGGATAGAGTAATAATAATAGTTTTTAAAGTGGCAATATACACAGGTTTTTCATACTAAGCTGATTTTGAAGAATAATAATCAGATGTACAATAATTAAAATTAATATTATGATAAAGAAAATAATTCATAACACATAGTAATTTTGTTTGACACTTTGATCGAATAAAATCTTAAATTCAGATAACATAAAAATAAATAAAAATATACAATATTTATTCCAAAAACATATGGAATCTTCTTCTTCTTCTTTTTATTTTTTTTTCTCTCATGTTTGCCGTCAGTTTTTTCACTCTTCATCCATGTAACTTAAAATCTTATTTGTGCAAACATCCTATGCAATTTAGGTTCCAACATAAATTTCATGTCATACTATATCTACCTTGAGATAGGAACAGAAAAAATGAAGGAAAATGGAGTATTTCTCTAGCTTGATGAACAATCCATGAAGAAATTCAGGGGACTACTCAAAGCTATATTAATATAGATAGACAAGTTTGTCTTTCCTGCTAAATTTGTGGTTTTAGACATGTAGACAAGAGAAACCTACCCATAATTTTAGGATGACCATTCTTAGCAACTAGAGCCAGAGGACAATCATCGTTCAATAAGGGAAGTTGACGATTCATGTCAATAATGAAAGCCTTATCTTTTGATGTTGGGAAAGCATTGCGATATCCTGTCGAGTTCTCTCCCTTTGATATTAACACTATGATTATCAGTTTAAAGATGAATTAGATGATATTGTGGTTGATATTGTTGACCATAAACAATGGAATAAGGAAAGTATCACTAATGCTAATGTTGATGATGTCATCACCATTAGAGCTAAACAATTGAATTTGGGGGAGGGAGGCACAACCACCAAACCATCACCTGAATTGAAGACATTACCAGAACATGTGAAATATTATTTTCTTGAGATTGCATACCTTATCTTAGTGTCTTTTACTTTAGAAAGAGAAAATGAAGATCAACTATGTGAAGGCAATAGCGTGGTTCATTACTGAGATAAAGGAAGGATCTAGCATTACATTTGCATGCACAAAATTCTTATGGAGAAAAACATCAAATTAATTGCCCAATTTCAAAGAAGATTACACCCCACACTAAAAGAGGTAGTACACAAAGATGTTGTCAAACTCCTTCACTACAAGAAGTGATCATTAACGACCATGTTGGTACGTGCATGGAAAGAAATTGGAGAAAATGTGAAAGAACACATGTGGGTAGTTGTTATGGTAACATATTTGATTTGATTTGATTTTTTTATTTACTTTATATAATATGATTGATTAGTGCAAATAAACTAATTACATATATGTTTTTGTATGTTCCATTTTGTAGGATAAATTTGAGAGTGATGAAATGGACATTCATAAAGAAAATATTTTTGACCACATGAAAGAACTATGGAATAAGTGGAGAAATGATATGCATATCAAGTACGTAAAAGGTAAGACAATTCTAGAGGCACTAAAAAATATAGTAGATGGAGTAGAAAAGAAAGAGTAGGAATGGTTGGTCAAAGAGTTCTACAATAGTAAAAGTTTTAATATTTGTATGAATGAGTTTTTAGCACGCTGATCATTTGCATATATGTTTTACTGTGAAAAAAAAATTCTTTTTATGATAAATTAATCATAGTTTTTAAATGACATTCTAATATTGTGTGATACTTTAATATAGGAATCAAGCAAACAAAATTCTACAAATAGAGCTTCGCTAAGCATGCCTCATCGGTCTGGAAGCATGCCCATTAGAAAGATTATTTATCAATAAATGATTTAGCTAGTTAACATTTTTTATTCACATTTTATTTGACATTGTTTGATATATTTAACATCTAGGAGGCAAAGATGGCAATCCGCCATGGGCACAATTTTCTTTGAGACACACAAAAAGAATAATAGGCTTATTGATCCAGGAACAATTGAAAGACATGTACATTTGATTTTTTTTCTTAAGTTCATTTGATTTTTTCTTTGCAAAAAGGATGCGTTAATTCTTCTTCTTCTTCTTCAAAATCTCTAAGAAGAAGGATACCAAAAAAGAAAAAAAGTACACCCTTGCCATCATTATGGAAGATACCATTTGGAAGAATGTCGAATTAATCAAGACTGGAGTATGCCTTTAATATGGGAGACAAGAACATTTTATAAGAGATTTTCAGGAGAGACATGATGCACATGACAAAGACAAGGGTATGGGGGAGGATGCCCCATAGGTAGTAGAAGGGAGAATCTATAATGTGAGGGTCGAGGAAGCATATTATACCAATGATATAGTATAAAGTACAATTCTAATAGTTGGCCTCAAGTATATGTATTATTTTTATTCGAGTACTAAGCACTCTTTGATTTAGCAAAGGTGTTGAAAGTAAGGATAGGAGGATTTAAATATCGACTCAAAGCTCTAAGGTTGCATTCACTGCATTGCCATTGCACAATACTTGACAATCTATATTCTCTCTTACAAAGATTGTCACTTATTAAATTGCCGACAATGTACAAATACCTAAGTAATGTGTCTGATAATCTTTATTATATGATGTATTATATAAAAAAATTAATAAATAATGTACTTGTTTTACTAAAATATTCTTGAATGAAATAGTTATGTTCACAAATTTATACAAATTCAATTTGAATTATTTTGAACTTGAATCACAAACATATATATTAAACTCAAAAAACTTTATACATCAAACAAATAAATGTATAAAATAAGTAGTATATAATTTTCTAAAATTGATTATATAAAATTAATAATAATTATTCTAAATTGTTATTATATTTTAATAATCAATGATAAATTATTTATAATATATGATTATTCTATTATAGTTAATTAATAATACTAATATTAAAATGAGTAGAAACAATAATAATCTATTTAATGATCATGATAAAATATTATTATAGTGATTAATAATTATTATACCAAGTAATAAAATATTATGTTAAATTTATTTGATTATTTATATTATATATTTTTGTAAAATTCTAAAGGACGAATGTGAAAAAAAATTATAGGAGATTGTCACTTAAGTGACAATCTGGATTGCCCCCTCTTCCATCGGCAATCAAGATTATCACTTCACAAGCAATCTGCATTGTCTGCCAATGCAGATTGCTTGCAAAATTAAAATAATTGAACAAGGCAATGCGGCGGGCTCAAGTGATTAATACAATATTACTAGTAATGTAGAAATATTATCTCTACAGAAACACCCCCTAAGGGTAATGTGAGAGACGATTTTCTCATCAAGTTCTTGAACATCGACAAAGTATATCTAATTGTAATGATTATGAATATAATCATAGGTTTAAGTTTTCTAAGTTTCTCATGTCGATAATGGGTGCTGGAGTCATAGCCAATCATTAAGAATAGGGATGTAGATTATGCAAGTCCTTAGGAACATCTAAAGGCTATGGTGAAGTCCCGATCATATGATGGATTTATGGATATCAGGGAAAATGCCAAATTCCCATAGCCAAATCACTACAAGAAAAATCCATTTTTTTTATAAAAAATTGTGACAGTCGAATACTCCTCACAAATTGAGACAGAAATTTCTGACGGAAAAAAAATCTCACAAAAATTTTGACGGATAAACGAAGCATCATAATATTTAAGGGATTGCACACCTGTAGCCGTAGAAAATATGACGGGAAGATATCCCGTCAGAATTTCTGATGGGGGCTACCTGCCAGAAATTCTGACGAGAAGATATCCCGTCAAAATTTCTAACGAGTGCAGGACCCGTCAGAATTTCTGACGGGCTGGTAGCCCATCAGAAAGTCGGAGCCCTTGAAGTCCTTCCTCATCCCGTGAAGTCCTTCTTCGACCCGTGAGTGCACAGTAAATCCGTGAGGGGAAATAAATAATTTTCTATTTTATGAGTGATTTTCCGTCAAAAAATCCCTCAGAAATAGCGGTATAGATATCTCCTCCCCCTTCTCCCGCTCACAAAATTTTCTATCATTGCACGCGTGTTGGACCGTGTTATTTCCTCGGTCTCCTAAGCTTTCTCTGACATCTAAAGGCAATTTTTTATTAATTTTTTTTCTGCAGCCACCAGGACCCTGCGCAGGGGTTCGCCCCTACGCGCCCTCGCGCAGGGGTCCTCATGGGCCCTTGCGCGCGATCGCCTAGGCCCACGTGGGCTCCTGTGCGATCGTTCAGGGCCCTTTTTCTAAGTCTTTTTATTTAATTAAGTTTATACATTTTTATGTTAATTTTTTGTTTAATATTTATTAGTTTCATATTTTACTTATGTTGACTAATTTAGTGTAATATTATTGCTAATTTAATGCATTAGTTTAATGTTGATTATTTTAATATTTTATTTATGTTATTTCTCTTTATTATTATAAGAGCTTCTAAACATTAGGAAATGATTTTTCAATTACGGATACCATTCTCCTGACTGTTTAAATGAAGATGCAACACAATGTCATTCTCCTCAATATTTTCAGGTTATGTTTGATGAACTTAATAAATGCATATTTGTTCATATATTATTTAAAATTTATATTATTTTTTTTTGTAGATGTTTTTCCGATTTCGCAAGGAGAAAGGAAAGGGCAAAGAGAAATCCGGTGGATCATCTGGTCGTTCTCATAATGATTTTGAACAGGGACGAGAAAATTTTTTTTGAGGCATTAGAATATTATAAAGACGCCCATCAACGCATAATGATGATGAGTCATTATCTGGCGCATCGTCACCCGATATTGCTAATGAACCGACATAAGTTCCAAATGATAATTATTATGTTCGAGATATTAGCACTTCGAACCAACAATATAAAGTATATTTGCAATCCGATGGATATTTTGGGTAAGTTAAAGCATCATTAATGTAATTTATTTATACATCAATTTAATTATTTAACGTATAGGTTTGTGCCTTCGAAACATGATGTCGCTACTTTGGTTAAAGTTATTCGATAGAGGTATGAACAGTCTTGGATTTCTTGGAAGGAAATACCTCTTGCCACTAGACAAATGTGGTTTAGAAAATTTTAGGTTTGTTTTATAATTTTCTTTAATTGAATATAATATTTATGTTCCAATTCGTCAAATTTTGAAGGCTGATCTTCGGTGGGACACCAAGATGAATGAAGTTGTGTGGAAAGCATTTAACACTCGATGTTCAAAAAGGTTGTCTTCAATGTTATTTGAAGCACATGCCACACAAATTAGACCTAATTGGATTGGCGAGAATGTATGGATCGACTTACTTTCTAAATGGTCCACTGAGAACTACAAAAATAAACGTGAAAAAGTGAAGACTAATCACGCATTTGAACAATGCACTTGTCTATATGCGGGTGGTTGTATTTCTAGGGGTATCGTCGCTCAAAGAATGGTATGTTAAAGTATTATAATATGTTATGTTAATTTTTTTATTTCAAATTAATTGTTGATAAAATTTCTTTCAGGAATTGGAGCGCAGCGAAAAATCAATAAAAGATGAAGTTTTTTTGAAAACTCATCACAGAAAAGATAAGGGTTGGTTTTCAGAATTTGCAAAGAACACATATATAAGATATGAATATCTCTTAATATTTGATTCAATATTATATTTTTTAGCTAACTTTTTATTTACAATTATATTTCAGGAAGAATTTAAAGTGAAACAAGTGGAGCATATCACTCAAGTTACACAAGAGGGAAGCACATCAAAGTCAACTAGAGAACTTTGGAGGGAACATGTCGGCATGAACAAAAATCGTGTCTGTGATTTAGGTTCATCTGTCACTTATGTTGGCTTAGGATCAGCATGCAAATCTGTGGCGGGCTATTCAAGTGAAGAGATATAAAGATGTGTTGATGAATGACTTAAGCAAATGGAACAACATATGCAAGAACGAATGGAACAACAAATGCAACAATGATTTGAAATGCAAATGGAGCAAGTCCGGTGTGCGCAAAGAAGAGATATGAAAGAAATGATGAAAGGGCAAGCTCCTAAAGATACCAATGAGGATAATGATATGTAAATTAAATATTTGGAATGAAATATATAGTATATTTTAATTAATATAATTTTTTTTGTAAATTATTTTTTTTATTTTTTTTAAAAAATTCTGACGAAAAAAAGATTACGTTAGAAATTATGATGGGTATAAAGCCCATCAGAAATTATGATGGGCTGAGCCCGTCAGAGTTTCTAGCGGTCTTTGACCGTTAGAGTTTCTGACTGGCTTAAAGCCTGTTAGAATTTCTGACCAGTTTTTGGCCCATCAGAATTTCTGACGGGTTCTACGTTCGTCAAAAATTCCGATGGTTTTTTCCCTCAAAATTTCTGACGGGTTGTTTATCCGTCAAAAAATCTTTTGCAATGAGCATTGTTCTGACGTTCGTAATCCATCAGAAATTGAGTTTTGATGGATTTTTTCAATATTTTCGTCAGAAATTAGTAATTTTCTTGTAGTGAATGGTGATCTTATGGGTAGACTAAGTTATATAATCAAGGTTTATGATTCAAAGATTAGAAAACAGATTCAAAAGACATTTTAATGGATGGTGAACATATGGTACCAAATGATGAACAAATAAAGATAAGCACCATAAAGTTATGATGCCTAGCTTAAGTAAGGATACATGATGGTTATTATGTTTTATGCATATGTTGATGAATTGTACATAAGCTAGGAAAAGAGAAGAATTTGTCATAATAAGATTAACGGGTCAATGTACCATTAGGATGTCATCGGGTATAAGTTGACTTATTTATGATAATCATACATATGGTCGTATATTGACTCAAGGGATATCAAATACATAGAAAGCAAAAGACTCGATTGAGAGAATCTTGATGTTGTAAAAAAAAATTAAAGTTTCTATTGATGTTTAGATGAATATCCCAAAGAGAATGATAGGGGCTAGATGTTCAGTTGAAGGGTGATGATGAAGCCCAAGGACAAGTGGTTGATGCACCTTATTTAATTACATTCCATGAAATTAAAAGAGTCAACGGCGAAGTCAGAATATGATATAAGCATAATGTGAATATTAAAGATGAACTCGTATGATCGAGAGGTTGCCGATTTCAAACCTTCATGTATAATGAAAATAACTGATGTGTCAAGGTCGAAGGAGCCATATTATACATGATATAAAGAATGTATAGTCGCAAACCATATGGATTATCGAAGGTGAAAATAAATGGGACTTTTTTGACGGAAAACGGAATCATGATGCATATGAACCCAATTAGAGGATAATAAGAAGGATTATCTATTTTAATAGTTCAATGTTCTATCTAAGTATTGATGTTAATAAGATGGCAATGTTATCTATTGAGGGAGCAAGTGCAAGTTGATTAATAACGATTATTCAAAAATATTGGAAGAGTTACGATTAATGATTAACTATGGTGGGCAATCATTATTTTGACAAACAAATACAATGAAAAAGTTGTTAAAGAGACAAAATGATGACATGATACTAATCGACAGGGATAAGGCCATCATATGTGCTAGATCATCAATAGGCACAAGGGACACCATGGATTATTTCAGTTGTTTTGTGCTATGGTCATTTGAAATCTGGAGTAATTGAGGAGTTTCGATGAATGTGGTGGTATATACTCATGGAAATATTTTCATATCAATATGGTAATTAGGAATGATATATCAAAAGCAAGTACCTAAAAGTGAAGTCTCTTTGGCGAGTTGAGTTTCATGTGTACCAATGTTAATTAACAAAAGTCAATGATGACCATTATGGTATACAATTGAAATTGATGGATATAATTAGCTAAGATCAAAGAATAGATTTAGACTATGGCAAAAAAAAACATGTTAGTAACTAAGGATATGAATATCATTCTTGAAAATAACGCTTTACAAGTTATTTGGCACGATTAAGGAATATTAATAGAATTTTGAGTATGATTGATTGTATTAAGGGAGATAGTGTCTAAATATGAACTCTCCTGATAAGATTATAGATGGTAAAATTATTCATATGAAATGGTGATTGTTGAGTCATAAGAACCAATGAAGAACTAATGTTATAGAATACATATTTAGTGAATCAAAGATTCAACCATAGAGTGAACTTAAGATGTTCATGAGAATGAATGAAGACCACTACATTAAGGCATAGGTCTTATAAGATGATAATAAATATCAAAGTTGTGCAGTGAAACTGCAATTTTAAGGATTAGAAAAATTCGAGAATGAATTTTAGTTAAGGGTGTAGGATCTAGAATGGCACCAAGAG
>LTAE01013814.1:0-12108 GCA_001647135.1 Pontederia paniculata | reverse complement strand
AAACATCATCGTGGAGTCAGATTGTGATGTCCTCATTCGGATTTTGAATAAGAAGGCTAACAGTCCTTGGCACATGAGAAATCTGCTTGATGAAATCTGCAATCTCCTTCCTTATTTTGCATCATGTACTTTTGTCTATATTTCAAGGTCTGCTAATAGAGCAGCTGACTTTTGTGCTCGTTTTGGTCGACACTCGATGAGCGACACTTTTTGGGAGGCTGCCCCTCCTCCGGGGATCCTCGAGATTTTGTATTCGGACACTAGCACCACTGCTGTAGCCAGTTAACCTCAATTCAAGTTTTTATTACAAAAAAAAATCATCATCACATAGGGAGTAATAAAGCATTTCTAGAGCATGAACATCATAAACTCATCATGAAACATAGATTCAATGATTCAAGGCATACTATCAAGAGGAACTTAACATACAATAATTTAATCAAGAAAACCCATTCTAAAGGGATCTGCCTATTTACATACATTTTCCTATTATTTTTTCTCCTTGTGTTCTTCGTCTCTAGTTCTCCTTCCTCAATCTTCAGTCTCTTCCCTTCGAGATCTCCTAAAGGTGTAGTATAGATAAGAGAGAGAGAGAGAGAGAGAGAGAGAGAGAGAGAGAGAGAGAATTTATATGAGAGTTTAGATTCTTCAAGCCTTATCTTTCTTCTTGATCGAGAAAAAGAGAAAAGAAGAAAATCCTCTAACGACTAGGGTTTTGAGGAGAAAAAGTCAAAATGTTCCTCTTGTCCTCTTAAGAGATCTATTTATCGTATGGTTCAACCCCTAATTTATTATTTTATATTATTTTATATTTTATAAAAATCATGGGTATTACAGTTACAACCGAATTCCATTAGAAAAATTGTTAAAATAGGATTTCTTTTCTCTTCTAACAAAAAAAAATTGAAGAGTTCCGAAAAAGTAAGCGGTAGATATTAGAGACCACTTAGTGAAAGAATAAAAAAGTGGAATAAGATATTTTTCTACTTTATTCCATAAAACAGTCATAAAGGTTGCAGCAAAGATAGAGTAGATATTTTAAAAAATAATTATACTATAATCTTGAAAGAAATTATTCTATTAAATAAATTGAAAATATATATTCTTTATAAATTATTGAATATTAATTATTATTAGTATTATTAATGTAATAAAAATTCTTCAACTAATAAATGGCCTTGAAAGTTGATGCATACTTTTGAAAAAGAAAACAAAGTGAATTTGTAAAAGAATAGAATTAAAAAAAGGTGACGATGGAAACGCAGATGGGTTGGGCTTAAAAACTAAGTGGGCCGGGAAGGTCATGTATGAAGTAAAAAGTCCACATCCACCAAACCGTTGTATACATTGTTTGTGGAGTATTTTATAGGCCCATTTTACTGGTCGCCGGCGCCGCCACCGCCACAACCGTTGCTTTACTGCTCTCTCCGGCGATGGCGAAGCTGTTCTGGCTGGAGGCGGTTCTGCCGCTGGGAATCATCGCCGGGATGCTGTGCGTTATGGGTAACGCCCAATACTTCATCCACCGAGCCGCCCACGGGAGGGTTCGTCTCCCTTGTCCCCTGCTTCAGCGTTCCATACATTTTGCTTTTGCAATCGGATCTGATCTTTTGTTGATAATAGCGAAAAAGGACATTTTTTTTTCACCTTTTCGGGTCTGAATGTTGAGTTTTGGGTTAAAACATCGCAGCCGAAGCATATTGGGAATGATATCTGGGACGTGGCAATGGAGAGGAGGGACAAGAAGATCATGGAGCACCACTCCGCCCCTGCCAGTTAATTGAGGTTTCACATTTTTCCGCTGCTGTCTTAATTTGCTTTTGGTTCGTTTAAATTCAGAAAGTTGTAGAGTTTTATATAGTTTGATTGTTTTGCTGCCTTAGAAAGAAAACACGAGTTATGTGATTGGTATTGTAGATAAAGAAGGGAAATTGATCACCACGAACCTAAGAAAGTTACATTCCGAAGGTGGAGAGTTAATTATGCTTAAAACCTTCTTTGTCATATTAAAAATAAAATATGTTGATGATGATGGGCGTTTCGGTCTCATGTTGGGATATTAGACCCATGTAAACAATTTGAGCAGTTGATGTCTTAAAATTTTGAACATTGCAAAAAAAATTATCACTTGCAATTTTCTTAAGCCTAATTACTATAAATTCTCTTCTCAAAAAAAGAAAATGTAACTTCTTCTCAGGACAATGTAAATGATATAATACTCTGAATGGACCTTTGTGTTCTGATGCAATGAAGGATCGTGTAGGGTCAAAATGAATAGAAAGGGACATAATAATTTAAGGGTTTGGAAACAACAAGACTTGTATGTTTATAATCAAGAGCTGCAGGGAATAGGGATAACTGAGGAAGGACCTTACGGTGCTCATTGGAAGATTTTTTACAAGTTTTAGTCTCTGTAATGGTGGTAAAAGACTAGATAAAAGAATGAATGAAGGAATGAACAATGTATTCTAGAAGAACAATTTGGAATATATATTATGCAAAATGAGTAGAGAAGGACCTAAAAGTGACTTCCTGGTTAATAATCTAGTAATTTACTGATTCTACATGCTGGGTTTGCAGAGGAAAAAAAAATTGAGCCATGGCAGCTTGAAATTTTGTTAGGGTCACTAATCATTGACCTTAGATATCCGAACAATATGACGATAAAAGTGTGGAAATAGGAGATGAGAATAGTCATATGGGAGAGAATCTCATGCCCAAACATAAACATTCTATGAAAAGAGTTACTATTTTCTTTCTTGGCATATGGACCTCCAAATGACCACGATTTTGAGCAGTTCATTATGCATTTCAAACAGAAGAGGCAGATGTAGCAGACCAGTTTATTAAACCATCTCAAAAACTTTACCAGCTGTGTTTATGTACCCGCTGTGTAGATTGACTAAATTTATAATAAATATTCTTCTGCTTTTCAGAACCAAACTTTGTGAAACCCAGATAAATATGAGTAAATATGAACTCAATTTATTTGAATTTGTCTCATTTTTTTAGAGGGAAAAGGTCCAGAATGAATTGGTCTCATCTTAAGCATGAATGTGAGTAAATCTGAACTCAACCCTGAGAATTGCTCCCTCTTGTAGACCAGTTTTAACCAAGTATTTCAAAGATACCGTAACCCACCATCCATAACCTTAATTGTCTCTTATCTAGAAGAGATCTATTTTTTATTTGTCTTGATTAATGTTCTGAACTGAACTTTACAGCTCATACACGCCTTTTGAAAATGTGTTATATATCTCTGGAACAATGTTGTACGACGTGAACCAGGTGGAAACCATCAGATCAGATAGTTTAACTCTTGCCATCAGAACCATCTAGTGCACCAGTTAGTTTATTTAGACAACTCAAAGACATAACATCTTTCATGTAACATGGAATGCTGTTGTAGCTGACTGTTCCTGGTGAGCAATACGAGTGCCCCTAATATCTCCCTTTTATTTCCCCTATTCTAGCATATCTCATTAGTATCTCTTCATAGCTGAAGGCTGACTTTAGTCACTGCCCACCAAGAATTATGATAGTTGATATACTATCAAGTTAGGCCTCTTTTTCTTATTAGGCACCGTATCTTTATCTTTCCTATGGCTCAGAGCTGCTGCTGGATGTAGATTGCTTTGCGATTGATGAATAATTGTTTGCTTTTAGACTTTTAGTAGGCATTTGAAAGTTTTTATCCTTTATTTTCCCTAAACTGTTGAAAAATTCCTTTTTTCTTAAAATTCATGGTACAAGCAAATTTATTCTTCTCTACTTCTTTGCAGGAAACATACACGTCTGAAGCGTTTTAGCTTAGATGCTAATAATGGCCCTGCAGGCTGCAGCATGGTCCTTCATGGTTGCTCATCCCTTTCTCTTTTCGTTTGGGTACTACATATCCTCATTGAATTTGACACTGCAAATCTTGTCTGTATACATTGAAGTATTAATTTGAACAATATAAAGTTTTTTTCTTTTCTGCATATTTGGATTGGTCTTAAATCCACTAGATTCAGCAACTAGCTAGAAAGTAGTAGTTTTCAATTTTCAACTAATGTGCTGCTAATGTTATTGTCAATTTTTTGATTAACCATTAAGATAACTGTTTTTTTTTCCTGGCAATAATAAATGTTTAACGAATTACACATGTAATTCAGAAAAAAAAGATATGCATGTAATTTTCTTTGCATGTCTTGCCTTTTTTTAGTTTTATAATTCATATGATTTATTGAGGCAAAATTTATCCTTTCATATGTGAAATCAGATAGGCGAAGAGTGAGCTAACACGAATATAAAAGATGATTTGTGGATAAAAAGATTTTTTTATTCTGTTTAATTCTTTATTTATTACACACGAATATAAAAAATGGAAACCTTACTAGTGACAACTTGACTAGAACTGAGCATATATTCATCTCCAATATCTTGTTTTAGTACTTGAATGATAAATATAACAGGAATAGAAGACTGCAAATTTGCAATATACTTTTGCATGCCAGCTCATATTACTTGTCCTTGTCGTCTGCATATCTTCCATTTAAACAGCATATATAACTGTGTCCTTTTGTCTCCTGCAAAATCCAGAGCATTCAGATGCATGCATCCAGTAGTCCCCCTCCAAATTTTTGTCCCAATTCTTTTTTCATGGCTGGCATTTATAAAAAGTTAAACGAAGAAATGGAATTAAAAAAATAACCATCCAACTTCTCTTGTTTTCTTTTCTATTTTCTATGAAGAAATTGATAAATTTATCTTTAATTTTCATGAAGACAGAATTAGTAATTTGACTAGCAATTTACACAATTGCTGTCAGATTATGAAAATTACACACTGAACTTTAAAAGCGTCATACTCTCGCCTCTCGTATAGAACTAAATATTAATTATGCTATTTGAAAATTGAGAAACGTCAGCATATAATTTTTTTTTATGTGAATTCAAGAAAATATAATTTACTCGTAACATATTTTTTCTTAAAAAATCTAAGTATATAAATGGGTGTTTAAATGGATTTATATATGCTTGAGATAACATATGCAAACTGATCATTTAATTTATCTATGTTGTCGCAAAGATCAA
Source organism: Pontederia paniculata (assembly GCA_001647135.1). Lineage (NCBI taxonomy): Eukaryota > Viridiplantae > Streptophyta > Magnoliopsida > Commelinales > Pontederiaceae > Pontederia > Pontederia paniculata. The sequence continues at coordinate 7,033 of LTAE01013814.1, read as the reverse complement.
GAGTTCGAGGACGAAGCTCTCGAATTTTTTTAGGGTCATACATATATATATATATATATTATATATATAGAAATAGTTGTATACTTTAGTAATTTTTTATATGAACGTCAGAGATTTAATTTTGAATCAGCATATTTTTCTTTATGATGCTTATGATCTTTTTTCTTTCTATTTCCATTTATCCCAACAACATAAAGTTAAATTTAGACCTCCATTTACCTTGGAAAGTTAAGTCGTTCGAATTTATATAATGTGTTCGGCTCTGTAATATGTAGTAAAATCTTTGCTTATAAGAAATATATGCTATAACAAATTAACAAGCTTAGCTATGTGATATATCCTCAAGGACAAGACAAACTTTTTAATCCTCGTATTATTTTACTCTGCTTTTGTACTAACAGCAGATATTACATTTTATTTTCATAGACCCAAGATCATTATCCATCAAATTACTGGGTAGAGTTCGGTGGAATAGCATATGCAGATGCCACGCCCTGACTGCTCTGTCTGCGGTCAATGTCTTCCCTTGAGATAAAAAAAAACGTACATGAACAGTATTTTTGGTCGAGCTTGTTCTCGCCATTAATGAAGGGACTGAGTGCAGGCTGTGCATCAATAATTAGGTAGCCTCCATCTGCCAGAGGACAAGAACAAGAGCCAATTCTTGTCCCTGGCTTGATCAGAGACAAACCTCACAGAGAGTACTATCATCATATTATTGTACTTTGTGATACTTATGAATAATGTGTTAGATATCTTCATGAAACTGTATGTTTGCATCGAATTAGTAGCTTCGAGTTGTTAGTAAGTTGAAACTAATGACCAAATAAACAGCCGCTGCTTTAGGAACATAAATAAACATAAAACAATAGATTCGTACGGGGAAATGGAGAAGATGCCTGAACAAATGAATCAAAGCTTTTGTTTTGTCTTTTTTTTTCTTTCTTTACTTTTGACGTCATTGTTGTAACGTTAATATTCCCATGTCTTTCTCAATTCGTTTCTCCTGAATCATGAACACTTTGGCATCTAACTCGGAAGTCACACCCTTGAGGCTTGAAGTTAAAGCACACTGTCCTTTTGTATGCTCTGACTAACGACCATTGTTTTTTGGCATCTCAATCAGCAGCAAGCTTCATTTCTTTATTCATATCGAAAATAACCAGGAATAAGTCTCTGAATGAGATCCATGTAATCCAAGTAGCAGCAAACAGGAAGCTTATATTTTTCCCTTATGCCAGAATGAAGAATCTGACTGCACTTTTCTAATGTACAACATGTCAACTGTGCCACATACAGTTTGTACATGCAGAGCACCAAATAGGACATGAAGAATTTTAATCCTTAGAATGCAAAGGTACAAAGGTACTACTGAATTCCAATGTAAAGAACTGGAAAAGTATCACTCTCCGTGGCATCTGAAATTCAATGAAACTAGAAGAAGAAAGTAATAAACAGATAAGTTGGCATTGTATTAAAATGAATCAATGTAGAACCATGCAACATCAAATGAATGATATCTCAGATTTATTGTTGAACACACTAAATAAGTCAAATAATTGAACAATAAAAGTTCCAGGGCTTCACATAGCACGAAGTGCCTTCCTCTGTATGTTGTTTTACATGACAGTAGACATTTCAACTGTACAAATATAGTAAGGCAGCAAGTGTTAGCACTGGAAAAAACAAAACACGAGAATTAAATGAAAAAATATCTTTCCCCAAACAAATTCCCAACCCTACCTTAACTGAAACTGTGCAGAAGCTAATCACAAGCGAAATTCATTTCGATGGACACATGGATAAGGATCATGGTGATGGCTTTCTGATGGGTATATTTGTATGAAACACTTGAACAAGACGGTCCTCATTTATGTACGAAAAGGCTTTCTGAATGACGCAAGAACAGTGTTATGCAACATATTCATTCTCAAGGACTGGTGATGTCCTTGTACCTGAAGCGATAGGAGCCTGCGTATCTCCTATCCTCGCCATTTGTAAAGCTACTCCTGCATCAGCCCGCCGTTCCATATTTGTTACTTTCTTATTATGTCTATAATAGAAAATCCAGAAGACGAGCAAAGCCAGGAGGAGTAAAGCGATTATTCCGCCGATGACACCACCAATAATCTTCCACACCTTGGACTTACTTTTGCCCCCACCAGTGCTTGCACCAGGCCCTGGGACAACATTCGGTGCAGGAGGAGGAGGAAGTCCAGTAATGTTCACCACAAGGGAAAAATGACCTTGTTGATATATGGGACAACTATTATTTGATACCAAGTCTCCGAATTTAGGCAATCCATCTAAGCCGAATTGCACACATTTGGCAATAAATCCTCTCGGCACAGGGCTTGCATCGGTGAAGCTAATAGATATTGGTGATTCTGAAGCCACAAGGTCTAATTCAGGTAAATTGGTGGCTGACAAATTTGCTGCATCATAAGCAAGTAGACCAACTACAGGAGCAAGATAGGTATAACCAGAAAGTGGATAATAGAACGAAGACCAGTTGCCCAAATTCTGATAAACCAGGACCAGCCTTTCTACATAAGGCTGCACAATGACACCAGTTGGAATGCTAAATTGCTTATAGCTCTTGACACCTCTGTTTCTCAAGCTCCCACTTCTTAGTCTGAGTGCTGCGATACTGATGCCAGTGAAGTTGGAAGGCACGGCACCATCATAAGGAACTCCAGTACGCGGGTGGACAAAAGCGCGGTATGCATAATCCTGAAGGATCGCATCCAACGCCCTGAAGGAGCCAGAAGATGCTGCAGAGACTTGTGCCTTGGACTGAGAAGACAATAACAACCCAATAAGTGCGGCAAAAACCACAATAGCATGAAATATTCCCATCAATCCTATAAACCCCTGAAATAACAGCCTCAAAGATGAACTCTTACAATCTCATCTCAAACTTCGCAGTATATGATTTCCTGCATCATATCCAGATCCCTTTATACTGGAAAATGGATCCGGACAGCATAATTGATACGGGCACTACAGCATGATTTTTTTCCCCATCATTCATCTTTCAACAGTAAAACAAACATAGTGCATGAAAATGGATTTGGGAGCACAATAGAAGGACTACTAAAAAAGATTTCCGCACAACTGCCAGACCCAAGGGGTACCTTAGATTCTCATAAAGATGTCAACTTTCCAGCAAGGGGCTTTAATCTTTGGCGCATTCATATGAACTTGGACATCAACAGCACATACTAAACTCAAAAACCAATTTTTTTCATCAAATACCTGAATCACGAACAGCTGAAATCTCAAAGACGGTGCAGATGAGTTTTAATCAGGAAATGCCCCAGCCTGCAAAAAAACTCTTCGCTGCAACAACTCAAACAAATCACAAAAACCGGGAAAAAAATCCTACCAGACCCCTTTTTGAGGGATCATCTCGAGGTTTTTCAACAACTAAAATAATAAAAATCCAATCTTTTCTGCTCAAGTCAACAATGCTGACCAGTACAAGATCTCCTCATCACCACACCAAGCATAAAACCAGCTCTCCGACGACCAAAGAGCTCAATTGGAAACAAAATAACCAAATCTTTGCAACAACCGCCCAACTTCGACGCAGCCGGAGAGGTCTCCGCCACGGAAGCAGCGGTCCCGGCAATCTGGAACGCCAACACCGGCGAGATCTCTCCGCGGACAGCGAGCTCTAACGGAATCGAGTACAGCTCGGCTACCGATACCCGCGTCAGGAGCAAAATAAGATTTTGGTAATGCCGATGGATTTTGGGACGAGATTGGGGGCTGTGAAGAACCCTAAATAAATCACTTCCAAAAGATTTGAGGAGAAAGAGAAGGATTTTGTTACAGTACGAATTGTGAGTGAGTGAAAGCGTGAATGAGAAGAGAGAGAGAGAGAGAGAGAGAGAGAGATAGAGAGAGAGAGAGAGATCACGAGGGATCGAATAACTCCATTAAATAAGAAGGTTTTTTTATATTTCACCCCCTTGGATTAATATATTTGCAAAACAGCTCTTGTTTAAGAGGTTGCTTATATATAATAATAATATTTTTAAAATTAAAATTATTTATAATTATACTTAAAAAAAATAGTTATATTGAAAAAAAATTTGCGCAGATTACAATACCATCCATTGCACTATATTAATTTTTTTTTTTGGAAACATAAAACATTTTTATACACATTCCTAACAACATCAACGGCCAAAAACTCTAAAACATTTTTATACACATTTCTAACAACATGAACGGCCAAAACTTCTATATATCACTCATAATGCATAAAAACAATCATATTCACGTAACGGAAAAAGAAACATATTAACTTCTTATCTGTTTTTCTATTTTTTAATAAATAATTTTTGTAAATGAAATGAAATTATTAACTAATATTATTATTTACATATGAGATCTAAAGAAAAAACCAATGACACTAGAGCAAAAAAGGTAAAAGAAACTATTGACAATAAATCTTGGTTATATTTTCAGAGATGGAGTCGTCGTAAAAAATTAGAGGGCCCTAATACAAACGATTTTTAAATTAGTAAATCTCGAAAGTTGCAAGAAAAACTATTAGAGAGAGGAGCTAAAATATCAAAAAACCCTAAAACTATTACGGTTTATGATATATTTAAATAGATAAATATATATTATATTAAAATATATAATTTATTTTTTTAATAATAAAAAATATAATATCATATTAAAAAGTGAAATATATCAAAATGGCTTCCTTCTACATATTCTTTTTCCTTTTTTTTTCATGTTTCACGTTTCTGTGCCTTATATTCGATTTTTTTACATGTTCACTATTTTCATGCCTTGAATATTAATTTCTGATCAAACGTATATTATAAAATCAATACATATATAATTAACTTCAGGAGTTAGAGGAAAACTATAAGTAACTAATTTATAAGAAATGAGTCAAATTTGTTACTTTATAGCCATTGATTATTTACCATACATATAGATGTATGTCGTATAAATTATATTAATAATTAAGTTTCAAAAAAAAAAACAACGGAGCTTTATCATAAAATATATACACTATTAACCAAAAATATCAACGATTCGCAACCAAATGTGGCTCCGTCCCTCAGTACTTCGTATGATAATTTTCTATAAGATAGTTTACTATCAAGATGAGTGCATGATTCACTTATAATATCCTCTACATTTGTCGAATTAGGAAAATCAGATGACTAAAAGTTTTGTAATGTGATATAGAAGAGAGAAAAGAATATTTCAAATATATATATTTTTCGATTAGAACATATCGATTTAGTTGAAGATTAAAACTTCAAAAGGTTTATTATCTTCGAATGCCCATATGAGTAAACATATTTTTAGATGGACAAGATACAAATAATTTATAGCGAAACAAATTTCTAATATGATATAGGAGGTAATAGGACTTGATAATTTCATAGACAAAAAGATCATCTAATATTTTTATATTGATTTTCTTAAAATAAAAGGAAATTACCACTTTTTTAATATTTTTTTTTTAAATTTCATATTTTTTTAGTTATGATGTTAATAATATTTTATTCTATATGAGTTGATAAGAAAGTAAGTATGTTTTGATATCATCGTTTATATGTTATATTATTTTTTATCATATGTATTTAGGACAATTTTATATATGTTAAAAGATATTCAACGAATTAAAAAATATTTTTGATCCGATGTAGCTTTTTTTTTAATTTAGAAAATGCTTAGCCTTTTTTATATTAAAAAAAACCTAAATTCTATTAGATAAAATATAAAAGTTATTAACCAAATTTGATTATCATAGTAGAATCGTGTCATAAAAATCAATAAAAACTAAAACACTAAATTTAGTTTTTGAAATTATTAAATTTGATTATAATACTATCTCCATATCAATAGATCATCAAAAAATATAAATATTTTTTTTCAGCTACAGAAAACTTATGTATCCGTTTCCAAGAATCATCAAAAGCTTCCTTTTTGATGGACGACGAAACTGTCATCTTTTACCACTTTAACGGCGTTTTGTCGCCCTTTGGAGGGGGTATATTTTCTTTTCTTTTCAGCCCCTTTTTGCAACGTTCGGAAACTTCGGATTCTTCCACAGGACCTTAAACTTTATGATACCAAACAAAACCAAGGTGTTTTCTGCAAAACTTCCCGGGTTCAATTCCCCATCGCTCCAATCGCAGCGGTCAATTCTTCATCCTACGGCGTGTATTCGAGGAAGACGAGATGCGGAAACTGGAAACGCGGAATGGTTGCTTCGATTTCAATGTGGGCCCCGGCCGAGTTAATGTTCCGGCGAGTAATTATGTGCGTAGGTTTTATGAGTCTACGAGGGGTCAACAAGGGGTTAATAATGCCGCACAGCTGGCCGGTGAATTAAATGGTTAGTAATTACTTAGTAATATTATAGTAATCTAATTTTTTGTTATTGTAGAGCCCCCACGGGCTTTTATTGGAATGCTGGCGACACAGCGACGAGTGGTGGAGTTATGCATCATTGCCTACTAATTTGTATTCTTTTCATATATATTTAATAATTACTACATGTATGTATAATGGAGTAATTATGGATTTTGGTTCGAGTGGCCAAGTCGATGTGCCTTCTGTACTTTGATTGAATTCTTCGTGTCTCCCAAGAATAATTGCAATCATTAACTCCCTCCGCATTAGCTCTAGACGGGAATAGGATTGTTAATTTTTTTTTTAAAAGGAAACTTTAACTTATGTATTAAAATTAGCATCAGAGGTATCTAAGTACAAAATATGGTGCAATCCTGTTGGAGGATCATTGCACCAGAAAACATCTTCGTTTTGTCGACGCCCAAAGTTTGCTAAAAAATCAGCTGCACGATTGGAATCCCGATAGCAGTGTGTACATTTAAACTCTTCGAACATGTTAATTGTTTGCCATACTTCTTGTAAAGTGCTCCATAGTCGCCACGGACACGCCGATTGCTTAGTAATGATGTTCACAAGAGCAGTTGAATCCGAATTGAGAATCACCTTTGTGTAGCCTAATTGTTGGCTTTTCTTGATA
>LTAE01013813.1:10035-20462 GCA_001647135.1 Pontederia paniculata | reverse complement strand
GTCGAATCACATCAAAAGGTTGTCATAAACATGTTAACTCGATGCATTAACTCACGAGGGAATAATCAAACGTGAATCGGCCCCCAAACTCGTCGGATTCCTCCTGTATGCTCGGAATCACAAATCAGCGACAAGGCTTTACGCAAATAAATGGAAAAACGAATCAAAACCCGGTGAAAACATCATCAATAACCAGCAAATTCATTGTCATACTCACCGGAACGGAATCTATGATGAATGAAGTGTTCCCCAAATTTTCGCCTGAAACTTCCGACCCATATTACTCCTTCCACAAGGCACGAAACGCCCTCAAATTGGTACCAATGTCTTCGTCTTCTCGAGGGCTTCGAAACGATATATAATTTGTAGGGATTTGGTTATCGGATGATGAAGTGGCATCACTCAGAAGTGAAGGCGACGGAGATGTCGGCTGCTCGTGCGAGGAGAAGTAAAGAGGGGAGGGGAAAAAGAGAGAGAAGGAAAAAAAATATTAAGGTTTATTTATTTTTTTTTGGGCCCTTGGGTTGGGCTATTTCATCTAGTGTCAAGCCCCCTAACCACGAGAGCTTGACTGAGGAAAAGTAGTAATAAAAGTGTGAAAACAAAGTTTTCCTGTGGATCGATACCTGAAATACTCGACGATTGCCGTATACTTGCGGTGATAGGAGTGTGCTATGTTTATAAATAGTAAATTTGAAGTGAAGACAATCTTGTACAGAAGATTGACCCTGGTTTATGCCCTAAAATATGGTCGTTTTCTATCTTACCTCACACTTCGCATCAGCGAACTATAAGAGGTTGTCTTCTTGTCCTCTAGAAAAGAAAGGAGAAGTTGTAAGGGCCTTCACCCTTGAAGAAGGAGTTTAGTGATCTCCGGAGGTCTCAAGTTCGAGAAGACCGGAGTGGGGACGTAGGCCAGGAGTTCGGCCGAACCTCATAAACAAACTTTGGTGTTTGTTCGCTTGTTTGTTTTTCTGGTTTCTTCTTCTTCTACTTATTCAAATTTGTATGTGTATGCTTATGCTAATATAACTAACCTAATTGAGTCAAAGTAGAAAAAGTTTTAATACACCAATTCACCTCTCTCATGGTGCCATCTAGAATAGAAATTATTCGACATAACAAGAATCTATAATACTACAGTCACGGCCCGTGGCAGCTCTTTCACGGCCTATGACTGACCTGTCACAACCCGTGGAAGATCCGTTACGGCCGTGACCGAATGGTCGACATTCAAAATTAAAAAGGATTTACTTAATAAAAATCTGCAAACAGCAGATTCGGTCGACCATTTCTGACTTTACTTAAATTCTGAAGCGACATCTTGGAATCTTACAGTAGGATTTTTGGTCGACCTAAACTGACTTTCAGTCGACTGAAACTCTGAAACAACATGACCGATGTTTAGTATTTCTCTCATAACTTTCTCTACAGACCTCGGATTGAGGTGAAATCAGTTCCTAGTGAAAACAGATTTCGAGGGCTATGCATGCATATATCATACTAATGGAAAATATCATCATATGAATCATAAAAACTTCTCATAAATATCATATATGATAATAAATAATGCTAGGGCATCACGTCTTTATCCACTTGGGTTTAAACAATGATTTTAGGGCCTAGAGAACATCCTGATAATTCATTCATAAAACCATTCATATCATCAATGAAACCTTCTAATAAATTTCCCTTATTGAATCACATTACAGAAGCATAAACAGGGATTCTAGGACATGAACATCATGATATGCATCATAAATTGACATCGTTAATCTTTTCCAGTTAAATCTATTCATATATGGCTAATCTACAATTTTAGGGCATGAAATTATCATCTTACACGTTTCAACATTTAAGCTAATCCAAAACTCTAGATCAAGAACATGTTCATGAAATTCATCCATTAGGAAACTTAGTATGCAATCATCTATCAAGAAAAGTCTCATCTTAAGGGATCCGTCTATTTACATACATGTTAGCCCATAAGCTTGTTGTCCCATTCATCCTTAGTCCGTTCTTGTTCATCTATGGCAACAATTCCTCTAGTGTCACTCTCAAATTCTTGATTCGTCTTCTCCATGGATGCGATAGAGAAAAGAACCAGTCGCAATGAATGAAAAGGAGTCATCCTTTGGATGGGAGAAGATTAGGCCGGTTGGGTAATCATGAGGAGGAGAGAAAAGAAGGAAACTAACATATGATGATTTTTATTTGAGATCCTGACCAATTAAATCTGAATTCTCGATTTAAATTAGTTATGAGGGCATTTTTAAAATTTAGAATTTAGGGGAGTTACATACAAGAACACAATAAGATATCTCTGTGCAAGCAGTAAAACGAGGCTCAGTTACAATTTGATATGGCATGTACGAAAATAATAAAATGCTCAAAAACATCATAGCAATGTCAATACTCAAATGGAAAGCTAAACATCTCCATAGATTAAACAAGCAAATCCTGATCATCCCTTCTTTGCAGACCTGGCTAACCTACGTCAACGACATATGTTTTTTTTAACATCAAAATAATTACCAAAGCTCATGAATCAAATTTCTCTCAGCTTGATGCCATTGAAATTTAATATACATTAACGAAGTAAAGGCCTGGGATTTAAACTACCGAGAGAGAAATTCTTGTCATTAACAAATGTCGTGTCATGCATAGTATGTATCTAAATGAATTTTCTGGACAAAGTGAAGAGAGGATATATTCCTTCTATCAAAACCAAATCATTTTATGCAATAAAGGATTTAAATTATCTAATTAATAAATGCATCATAGATGTCAAAATACAAAAAAATCTCGAGACTTTGAGGAGACTCCTCCATTCAAAATACATCTTGCAAAATGTTACGATCAAAATTTGCTAAATAATCAGCTGCGCCATCGAATTCAGATAAATACGATTGACTATAAAATGATCCATTTGCTCAATAAAACTCTATAAGTTAGGTAATCTAAGGTTTTCAGAATTAACTGGAAAGATCCCTAAATTCAGCGCACAAAATAAATAGAATATTACTCGACAAAATGAAGAATCGCGATGACGTTGTTGTTAATATACAAATTGCACATAATACATATATTATATATACAAAATGAAGAGGGGATATATTCCTTCTGTCAAAACCAAACCATTTTACGCACACATCTAGTTTTCAAAGAAGAATTTTACAAATAGACAACCGTAAATTAGTTGCAAGTTCTTCTGTACGTAATCTAAAATTTTCAGAAGTCTGGAAAAGTCCCTAAATCCAGCGCACAATGCAAATGAGGTTCTACTCGCCAAAACGAAACTAATCCAAATAAGTCAAACGTCGCACAAACTCGCAAAACTCTCGAACTACCGATGCAATTTTGTTTTCAAATTAGATATGAAGAATGTCCTACCAAACTGTGCCAGAAATCACAACATCCAACAGCTACCGGTACCGAATATTATATAACATTCTCAAATTCACATATTATCACATAGTAAAATATGGACTCGGAGATATTATAATAATATAATTTTTTGACTAATAATTTAATTATATTGACTATTCAATAAAAATAATATAAAAGTGGAAGACTTTAATCAATTAAACAGAAATATCCAATAAAATTGATGCAGAAATTTGAATCAATATAATTAGTGTCATAAATTTAATGACTTTAAAATTTGTTATAATATTTTTAAAATCAATTATAATGACACTGAGACTCCTGACATATGCATAACATCAATATCAGGATTTGAAGCTTGAGAGGTCATCAAACACTACAACAAATGTGGGCTTTTGTAACGTATAAGAAACATTACAAAAGGCACTATAAACGTTACAAAATGACACTTGTAACGTTTAATAAACGTCACCTACAAACGTCACGAAAAATGTGTTAAAAAAGTATTTGTAATGTTTATGAGACAAACGTCATCAAAGATTTAAACGTCACCAAAATGACAAATTTTTGTGACGTTTATATGTTACTAAAAGTCAACTATTGGTGACGTTTAAACGTCACTAAATGATAATTATAATATAAAAATAAAGCACAAACGTTACAAATGATTGTCTTTCATGACGTTTAAACATAACAAGTGATAAACTTTGGTGACATTTAAACGTTACTAATCATATGCAAAAATGAAAAAAAAATTAGATAACCATTTACAGAAATAGTACTAAATGACATTTAAATGAACACAACACAAAAATGACAACCGGAGAATTTTATTAAATCATTTCTGAATTACTAATAAAGATATGTAAAAATTGGAGAATTTTCATTACATTGCAAGATATACGGTACATGATAATTCCATTTGCAACTATTTATATAACTTTGAAATGGTTTATAGATTGATAAAAGTATAACAACTTTAAGTACATGAACTTTCTGTAAAAACTACTTCATATTGATCCTTACTGGCATTCAACATTCAAATGATAAAATGTAATTGAACTAAAGCACAATAACAATTGTTCTTTCCGAAGTCAACATTGTAGCAGCCACAGAAGAAGAGGTAGGCTCCAGTCCACAGCTCCAGCAGATGTAATCTGATCATAGTTAGTTAATTAATTTAATAAGTTAGAACTGCATGAGATAGAGTAGAAACGTGAAGAGGAAATGTGGCATAATTAATTTAATAAGAAGAGGTAGGCTCGCTGAATCTTCCAGCTTCCAGTAATCCAATGAAGGTGGCCTTGGTTTTGTGCAAGGACATGACGTTCTCGAACAAGATCCAGAACACTAACAGTGAAGGGACCTTGGAGTTCCAATGGCGTTGAGAAGGATGATCATGTAGCCCCATTTGGGTATGTCGTTAGGGACCAACAGGTTGCAAGGATGACCACACAGTAAAACACAAATATGAAAAGTCATATAAAGTTCTCTTACCAGAAATGTCTTGGGCGCATTTCGTCGAACAGCTGTTCTCAAGATTATCCATCAACTTCTCCTCCTTTCTGTTTTCTCTCGCTCTCTCCGAAACCCCAAACCCGGAGACATCTGCCCCCATCATCGCACGTACCGCTTCGCCTGCCGCGGGCTTGGAAAGCGACTTCCGCCATGGAGGGCCGCGAGGTCCATCTGCTCCGGCTGCCGCCACCTCCGCCGCCGCCGCCGCCTCCACGGGTGGATTGTTCCACTTGAATGCTCGGGGAAATCTGCCCGCGCTGCCGCGGCCATGTCCGATCGAGGTGACAATGAAGGCCTCGGAAGAAGCCCGATAACTGCACCGTCGACGACGACGAGTGTTCTGGTGTTCGGGTGGTGGTTCTGCTTCCTGTTTTCACTTTGAGTTGGAGGGAATGACGACGGCAAACGTGGCGTCGACGAGTTCCGCTCCCTCATCTGCCGGGGCAACCGCTACGAATCCTTCACCGACGTCTTACCACGTATCACACCTCGCAATCGTTGATCCTTCTCGCTTCTCGACCTCGCCCACTGCTCCACCTTCTGGCGAAGTCGTCTACCCCACGCCGCCACCTCCCGCTCTGCTGCCCCCGCCGCCGCAGCACCAAATCATGCTTTCCGGCGGGAAGGAAGACCTCGGCGCCCTTACGATGCTTGAGGACAGCGTGAAGAAGCTCAAAAGCCCCAAGGCCTCTACTGGTCACGCCCTGTTCAAGGCCCAGGTTGACTCCACACTTTATATCGAACTCTCTTATTTATAAACGTAACGAGATTTCAGGTAATGTTTATTAAAACGTAACAAGTAGTTTTTAATTAGGTAACGTTTACGAATTATACAAATGTCACCGATCTTCAAAATTCTAGTAGTGAAACTTGTGTAAAATCATCATCCAGATCACTAATCTTCAGTTTTTATTGTTTTCATCACTCAAGTTACGTAAAACAATCTCATGGGTCACTCTGCTGTTAAGTAGGCTAATGTCGTAAAAAAATGAAATTTTTTAACAGAGCTATATATGCTATCTTTTTCTAAAAAATAGTTTTAGCCTTCTAATTAACTGTTATAAAGATATAGGCTTACTTCTTGATGGATCATGGCAATTTACCAAGGCAAAATACATTAAAATGAACAAATCATCTCACAGAAAAAATAAGCATTAAAATCATTTTTCTCTCATGTTTTATCTATTTTCTTCCTTCAAATTTCTAATTAATTTCTGAACTTTTAATACGATCATTCTTTTAATTACGGCCGATAACTTGCAAACTTATATGCAATTAGAAACTTAAAGAAATAAAAAATATTGAGATCCAAAGATGAACTTTTTGTATTAATATTTTCTTCTATGATTTTGTGTAATTCTTTCAAACCATTTCAGCAATTGTTTGAACATTTTAAAAAAAAATTAAGAAATATTCTTTTACAATTTTTATATCCAGAAAGAGTTGCAGTTACAAACTCTTTTTTCAATATTTTTCTTCTTCTCCGCAAGTATATTTTTATTGCAAGTTTGCTCATAGATGGAATTAGCAAGGCGATGCATTGCTTATCAATGGACGAGAAAGGAGAGAGATTAGGGGTGAAAGTACTTTTAGTTGAACGATTTTTTCGGTGTAAAAAGTTATCGAACACTTTTAAGTGATATTTTAATTTTTTTAAAAAAATATGTAAAATTATTTAAAAGAACATAATCCAATTAGTCAATTTTCTTGATGTTGTTTTTCCAATGGCCTATTTTGTGTACTCATTTTTCAAAAAAAAAATAGAACTAAAATTTGTCAAGAGAAATAAGTAGCAGTTGTACATAAATATTATAATTAAAATATAAAATTGAACATCTTAATTTTAACTATCATATAGTATGAGCTCTATCATACAAAATATTTTTCAATGATAAAAAAGAGAAAATTTATTAACTAATAAGAGATAAAAAAATTACAAATAAAAAGTTAAACCAATAATTTTTTTGGATGGACTTATTTTGAGAGGATCAACTTTGTTTTATGAAAAATTATACTAAACTGTAATCAAACTCTTAAGTTTATTTTATTTTATTGATCTAGTTTGTGGGTTGGATAGTTTATTTAAATTTATTGGATCTTTTTGAATTCATTGGATTTACACATCAATGAGTTGACTCCAAAAATACATACATAATTGATAAAAATGTAAATGACCAAAAAAATTAGTCGACAATTGGGTGAATGACTATTTAATATCTTATCGACAGAATGACTATTTAATAACAGTACACAACTTGAGTGATGAAAATAGTAAAAACTAAAATTGGGTGAATTTGGCATGAGTTTTACCAAAGTTTAGTGATGGTGTGCATTTCAAACCAGTAGTTTTAACTAAAAGAATGATCATCTTAAAATTTCAGAAATTAACTAGAAATATGAAGGAACAAAATAGATAAAACATTAGAAAAAAAAAAGATTTTAACGCTTGTCTTTTGTATGAGGTGATTTGTTCATTTTAGTGTATTTTGCCTCGGTAAGTTGACATGCTCCATCAATAAGTAAGCTTATATCTTTGTAATAGTCACTTGGAAGGGTAAAACTATTTTTTTTAAAAAGATATCATATAGCTCCGTTAAAAAATTAATTTTTTTTTATGACGTTAGCCTACTTAACAGCAGAGTGATCCATGGGATTGTTTTATATAACTCGAGTGATGGAAATAATGAAAACCGAACATTAGTGACTTGGATGATGATTTTACACAAGTTTGATGACCTCTGAAGCTTCAAATCCTCAATATCATCATGAGCAATCTGTTGTTACCAGCACCACCATCTACTGCAGTATCTAAATTCCTACAGGATCAATATAGAGAAAATAATAACCCATGAGCAATTACACTCAGTGCGTGAGGCACATGTAGATATAAAATAGAATGAACATAAGTGAAAATGATGACAATAAACTCGACACTGATATAAATCAATAGGTGGTGATATGGGTGAGTTGTAAATCAATAGCTTCAAGACGATACAATTCGGCAATATCACTTTTTGATTTATCTTAGTGTGAGACAATATTAATTTGGATAACAATTAGGAGATGTTCCAATCTGATATATTCTCTTTAACAATGAAACTATTCATTGAAGGATGATCCGATAATCCAAATGGTAAAAGGTAATTCCCAAGACTAAATAAATGAAAAGATGATAAGAAATAATGATAAGACTGGTCAAATTTAGTAGGATAAAAATTTCGATATCGATATGATGGAATATTAATAAATATGTCCATATGGCGCAAACCATAGGGTGATACATTAATTTCGATATAAAGTCAAATAACGCTCCAATAATAGGACATTTTTTGAAAAAAGAAGGCCCATTAGAAAGGAAATGAATTCCAATGTCAATGGTATAATCATTAAAATCGATCAGGTAAACTCAAATGATAAATAATAAGCCTTCAAAGGTCGACAATAATGATATAATCTCGATGACATACTTTGAACAATATGGTCAGACAATAAGAAATTATATTCCAAATGTCAACAATGTTTTTCACTTTACATCTGATCCGATAAGGCCAATCAGTAGGGAGTAACACTTCACGACCATGATATTCTTTCTTTCTTTCAATGATAGAGACAATGGGAAGCACTTAAACAATGGAGACAAGATGGAGCACTTGTACAATAAAGGGAATATGAAGCACTTGTATCACTGTTTCGATATAATTAAAGGGCTTCTGATACAATATGATTGATGATAGAGAATACAAATCCTATATGATACAGTCCCTCTATTATCTTTTTCCAAATCTGTGGGTGACTTATTTTACAAGCAATCCCTAATTTCACAAGAATAAAATAGTCTAGGTGATATATAAGTGTTTAGGTTAGACTTGTCCCATTAGTGACTTTATTGATGCCTTTATGTTCATTCAGTACAGAGCTCATAATGAAGTCAATCTTACAAAGCTCATATGATCTGGTACGATGTTCATCCTAGTTGTCATAATAATAAACAATAGGGTCAACTGAGGTACCAACCGTGACAAAAAGATGCTCAACATATGGGGAGGATGCTCGAGTATCCTCTTTATTACAGGGAGGGGGGCTCTCCAAGTAATAGGAGCGAATTGTGGGGGCTGCAGCTAGGCCACTGGCCCCTAACAGTATGAAACGATAAATAATAGTAGCTCCCAATGGTACATATGGAAACCATAATATTTAGTCTTGTTACCCTTACTTGATATCTAATATATGTCCTTAACATAGCACCAAATAGTGTAATATAAATCGTGTTGACAGTGGGAATCTATTTATAAATTCATCTACATTAAAAATGATCTGGAATAGGAAGAAAAATCAGCATTGTCAATAAGACACGGGCCATGATTTTTGTTTCACGGTCGTGACATCAAATGTCATGGGCCGTGACACAGTCATCATGTCCCATGACCCAACAAGGTCTCTTTAGTTTGTCACAGTCACATCCCCTGACTCATGAATTACGATCGTGACTGGAAGTTAGTATGCTCATCATGATTCATGATGTGGGTATCAAGATCATGGCCGAACATGATTTTATGCTCCTAGGTGATTACGGGCCGTGACATGGTATCATAGGTCGTAAGTCACCACGTGCGACTTAGCATCATGATCGTGTAGGGTTCACGACCATGACTTAGTCATCACGACCTTAGTCATATTATGATGATATACACATAATAGTCACGGACCATGACTAGGATGTCATGACCATGACCGTAGCGTCATGGGTAGTGTCACGATTGTGAAATTGATATCATGGTCGAAGTCGAACGCTGTTAGCGCCTAGACTAAACATCACGAGCTGTAACTAGGGTGTCACGACCGTAAGTTTCGTTATCACGGGTCCTGACTCTTGTGTTATGACCATAACAGTACAGGGAATTCTCCCTCTTCTATTCTACATGGGTTGTGACTCTGGTGTCACGATCGTAACGATACAGAGAATTCTTTCGATTCAAATCTGATTCGTTTATCCTATTACATCCATTAACATAGAACCAGAAACGAAACAATATAATTTTGGTTAAAAGGGAAGACATGAAATCTAGGTTTTGAAGCATTCTAATCCAAATTCGAAATAGAATCAATGGCGTGATCAAGGATGATATACAAATAGAGAAAAACACGATCTTAATCATCAGCGAAATGTTCAGAGGATTATAAAAAATCTAGAGAAATTTAGGACAAGATCAACGATGTGAAACCAATATTTAGAGGATCATGATTAATCTTTAGAACCCTAGGACATGATCAACGATAAAAATCTAGATCTACAAGTGATCCGCCACAATACACACCTATTAGCTCATATGCTTGATGTCCCATTTGATCTTAACTTTTCTTGCATTCCCTTGCGGCGATCCCTCTCCTAGGCATCACTCCTTTGTTCGTAGTCCAATCTCGTCCTCTCCTATATTGCAAAAAAATATTTGCACAAAGAAAAGAAGAAGGAAAATGCTTTCTTTTGATGGAGAGGAAGGAAAAAGAGGGGGGGGGGGGGGGGG
>LTAE01013812.1:0-12115 GCA_001647135.1 Pontederia paniculata | reverse complement strand
GAAGGGAGTGTGAGTTCTGAGAAAACTTTTAAGAGGTTGTCTCCTTGTCCTCGAGAAAGAAAGGAGAAGTTGTAAGGGAGACTTCGCCCTTGAATAAGAAGTTCAGTAATCTCTGGAGATCTCGAGCTTGAGAAGACCGGAGCTGGGACGTAGGCTAGGAGTTAAGCCAAACCTCGTCGACAAACTTTTTGTTTGCTTGCTCGTTTGTTTTCTTTGCTCTTCTCTTCTATCTGTTTATATTTGCATCCTTATGCTTCCGCTGATATAACTAAACCTAGTTTAACAAGAGTAAAATCGAAAAAATTTTAATACACCAATTCACCCCCCCCCCTGGTGCCATCCAGATCCTACAGATGCTAGCACGGGTCATGTTCCTCCGATGAATATAATGACAAAGAAAAAAAGAAAAACCCTAAACTTAAACGGGTTGTGTCGCTCAGAGACACGACCCATGTTCTTCTCAAAGAACAGGAAAGAAAACACTAAAATGGATCGCGCGTGTCTCCTTTGACGTGGCTCATATTCCTAAACAATGTCAAAAATTAAATTGAGCCTTATTGTTAACCCAAACCATGTCCAACTATGCACAGGTTGCATTCGAAGCAAATATTTTACTAGGGTAACATGGATCGTTTCGACCTCCGACGCGAGCCATGTTCCCTCACAGTAATGCCAAAACATTTTCTTTCGCCCTGTGTTTTTATATGGTTTAATTGTATTGATTGTTTGAAGATAACTTGATGAACATTGTAGGTTTAAGTGTTCTTTAATCGAAAACTTACCCAAGTAATTATATGACTTAAAAGTTGTAATGATTGTGATTGAACATCTGTACCGTTGAATCGAGGGATTTATATCTATTGTTAACACATACCTCAGACGTGGGATAATTGAGTTTCTACGGGGGACTATTGTTCCGAGGAGATCTACTTGGGTCAGAAAGAAACCCCATGGCCTAACAAGTCATATTGACACTAGAAATATTATAAACCTTCAATACATTGATAAGACTCATGATTTATTGTAATGATTGTCTTCACTTAAGACAAGATAAATAGAAGAATAATAAAAGGGCTGACTTGAATATATTGAATGAGAAAGATATGAGCATCCCAGGATGAGATGTAATTGATATTCTTGCCACCAATGGATAAAGATATTGAAAGATAATGTTAGAGGTCAATGTGGAAATTGAGATCATTGAGGTAATGAATTATCCTAAATTGTTAATTGTCAATTTTATTCTTTTACATATTGAGGATTTTATTTATTATCTTTTTATACTGGCCATCACATCTCACGGGATACTTCTCTCATGTGAATTCAATTCTGCAAGTAACCAAAATACTTAGTAGGAGTTGATGGCGGGGATGATAATGATGCTCGTGATGGTCTGCTCTGCACATGAAATAGGATCCTCATTGAGTCTTGATAGTCCTATAATAGAGAAAGATTAACTCTGATTAGTCTCATGGATTTTAGCTTTGACTATGGTCTTTTATTGGAACTATTGTTACAGACTTTTATTTTCTTGATATTAAAATATGTTTCGGTTTAAATTGTTGGTTTTTTTATATGACATGTCAATTATGTTGACTAGTCAAAGTTAAGTCAACAAAATAAAGCTTGTAGCATCCTCGATATCACGTTTTGTTTAGAAAGGTGTGATTTTGGGGGCGTTACAATAATAATTATATTAACAACATAATATAGTTAACACTTATATAATGCAATTACAATGACCATAATAATTGTTACAAAATTAGTGAGAGAGAAGAAATCATATGAAGAAGAGAACACCAGTATTTTATAATGTTCACCCCTAACTTGGTTATATCCTCAACAAAAGCAAATATCCATTTTGAAGTGGATAATTACAAACATAATGCCCCTAAGCGCTAGTAGGGAGGTCACCAAGGATTCCCAAAACCCTCCCTCGGGTTGTAGATGTGTGGCGCATGCCGTCCCACATAGTTAATTAATCTATGAGAATTACAAATGAGGATACCCATGGATATTACAAATAGGGATATTATTAATGTTACATCTCCCTTTTATTAGTAGTCTTTTGAATTTTGAACTTCTACATCAAATAGAAACTTCAAATCTAGAAATAAATAAAATCCTAACTAAACAAAAAATAGTCCTAAACAAATATGTCATATTCTGCCAATAGATTCGGATAAGCATGACTTTATTCATGGCTCACTCATCCCCAGAAGTAGTTCTCTTGACCTCCTTGCCCAGAAATTCAGATGGGCGTGGTTCACCTTGCCACATGTAGATTCGTATGAGTGAAACACGTATGTTCTGCTTGCATATTTGGATAGACGCAATCCACCTAGTTACGTGTCCACATATACATATGGTTGTGGTCGCTTGATCTATGGCATATTTGGATTGGCGTAGCCTGTCTAGCACGTCTGCTGATTCAGATGAATGTGGTCGACTGGTCATTTACATATGTCCATTTGACTTGCCCATAGTTTCAGATGCACTCGGCCTACTTTCCATGCCCGTGGAGTCAGATGTGCATTGTTAGCTCGCATATTCATATTGCCATAACATCATACAAACATTCATATGGACGAGATCCGTCTTAATCATTTATTTAGATGGATGCGGCTCATTGACAAATACAAATGGATAGGCCCGCCTGACTTATCTACAAATTCAGAAAAATAATGCCCACTTGGCCCATCTACATATTCAAATAGTGACAACCAACTCAGAGATTCAAATGGAACTACCCCACCTGGCTCGTCATAGATTTAGATGGGCACGATCAACTCGCAAATTTAGATGGACCTTTTGCTCGGCTTGCTTGCAAATTTAGATGGACAAAATTAATCGGCTCATTCGTAGATTCATGTGAACATGATCAACTTGCATATTCAGATGATTAGAACCTCGTGTGGTGTGTCCATATGTCCAACTTTGGCATCCTGCCCATGTGGTGTTGGTGCTCTTCTAGTGTGGTGGCACGCACTCATGCGGAGACACCTTGTGCGGGGTGCTCGCCCGTGCAGCGATGCACATCCATGCGGCAGCGGTGCATACCCATGTCAGGCACACTCGCACGATGGCACACGCTCGTGCAGCAGCCCACGCCTGCATGGCATTGCTGCCCTCAGCATGTGCCGCATTGCATGTGTGGTGGAGCCATGCCTATGCAATGATGCATGCCCATGTTGCCCAATAGCATAACATCCCGTGCTCGTGTCGCAGCCCTACTAGTATGATGTCGCATTGCCCATGTCGCACCACTTGTGTGACGATGCACAACCCTGTTGGCACTCGCCCGTTAGGCTACAAATTTGATTCCAAACTTTAACAAATTCATTGAGCTTGATGGAGAATCATCTTCCAGCTTTCATACTAGTTAGTGATGATACTAAAACATATTGATCCGTTATCAGCTTGTTATGATTGGTACCAAAATATATTGTTTTGATACTATCCATAAGAAACTGGTATCAGAGCAATATGTTTTGGTACCATTCGTAACAATAACACAAACATCTAAAGTAATATAATCATATTCAAACTTAATTTTTAGCAATTTTAATAAAATTGACATAAGAGTTTTATTAATGACATAATTAAATAAACACTTATATAAACTAATGATGATTATCAAAATAAAATTAACATTTAAACTAATAACCACATAACTATAATTAACTAAAAAATATATAAAAAATATAAAAAAATAGCACTGGGATACTACAGGATGGCGAGAAATGGGAAACAATGAGACAACAAAATGACACGATAGTGTTGGGGCAAGATGGGATGGCGATGTTATAGGTTGTAAGGGCGGAGGAAGGTATGAGTGAGGACGAGCGGTGAGGGAACGAGACATGGCGGGCGGCAAGTTGTGAGGGATGAGGGAGGCGTGGGCACGACAAAGCTTTTGGACTCGACAATTTGTAGCACCACCAACTAGTGCAATGATGAGGAGCTAAGATTAACCACCTCAAAATCAAGGCACTAGTTTGGTGCTAAAGTGAGGCTACAAAAGGCATGTAGACGTAGGTCAAACTCTAGCGTCGATTTATAAGTAGTTAGGTTAGCCTCCTCAATGTATGAGACGTTAATGAGGCGTTAAGGTGAGGCTAGCAATGATATGTATAGCATTGTCTAGATGCTATGTCATGACTAAATATTGTTTCCTAATTCACATCTCTAGGGCATGTCTAAGGAGACACTAATAATCAATGTTATCAAAATCGAACCGGACCGAGTGGTCTGACCCGGTTAATCGAGAATCAGCAACAAATTCAATTCGCGCAGACCTAGAAAATTGAAAACATCATTGAACCGGATGGGAACTGATCAACTCAGAAAAAAAATCAAAAAAATTTCATGAACGGGCTCGAATGCCATTTTTGGTATTATTGTAATTATGGAAACTTTTGAGGGCTAGTCTTTTAAAAAAATTATATGCCAAAATCCCTAAACCTAAATCAATTTGCAAACCTCGACTCCTCGATGCGGACATTGTCGCTTTTTTGTTCAGTGCCCAAAGATATCTCGACTATTTGATATCAGTTGTTGCTAGTGGGACCTGATCAGATGTAATGTTTGTTCATTGTCTCACATCATATTATTAGTTTCTACGAAAAAGTAAAAAAATATTTGTTTCATAGCCTCTTATATGATATCATCAAATTTACTAGTTTTCATGTTGTGTATGTATTTATGTAATTTTCTAATGTCATGCATGATTACATCATTGAATTGTATAAATAATGTTTTCACCTTTTTCCATGTTGTGTGCTTTCTTTGCTTATCGATTATCCTTACATGCATGATTAATTATCAGATTATTTTGTTGGAAGATGACTTCATTGCAAATAAATCTGAATTTTTTTCCATATAAACCCTTGATTAATAAAAAGTTGGCACGAGGAATGAATGTTGATATTAATTTCCTGAGAGAATGATAACCATACTAGACTTGTGGATTAAGATTTAAGACAATTAGTTGTATGTAGCTTTCGAAAAAATAAATGAGTGAGACAGTAAGAGAGAATTAATTCCATGGTAATAGACTTGTCATTGGTGTATCTTATACTTAATACCAAGAGACTAAAGATTGGTTTGCTATCAAGATTTTTATTTGTCTTTTTATAATGAAATTAGCATAATTTTATTATATTTTCTTGTTTAGGCTTTTGTTTGTCTAGATTTTCGTATGGTGGATAGTTGGAAAGTGAAGATATGCAAGTTTCTATTTGCCTTTCTTGTTGTTGTATACGTTGTAACATCCCCAAAATCACACCTCATCGGCTGACAAAATGTACTCTTGGGGACGCTATGGGCTTTCTTTTGTTAACTTTACTTTGACCAATGACCAGGTCAACACCAATGAAACATCATAAAAACCAACAATTTAATCTAAAACATCTTTTCAAACTAAAGGAAATAAATTCTATTACATAGTTCCAATAAAGGACTAATCATGAACTAACAAATCCAAATGAAAAGGCATTGACTAATCAGAGTTCATCTTTCTCTATTACTTGACTATCAAGACTCAATCAAAACCCTATTCCATGTGCAGAGCTGATCCTCACGAGCTGAATCACCACCACTCCATCAACATCTACTAAGCATATGAATTGCTTGTAGAATTGAATTCGTAGTGGAGAAATATCCCGTGAGTTGTGATGCCCAAGTATATAAAGACCATAAATAAAATGCTTGATATGTAATAGAATATAATGTAACAATAGAGACTATAAATTTATGTTAGTCTAATAGAGTAATTCATTACCTTAATGACCTTGAGTTTTACATTGATCTTCACCCCCGAGAAACTGACCCCTCTTCTTTTGATTGACCGGGGAAGATCAAACACTTCAATCAATGTGAGATTCCTTAATGCCTCACTGATCTTTAACATTATCTTTCCATATCATTGTCGATTGATGACAGGAATAATGATTACATCTTCTCATGTGATGCTCATATCTTTCAGTATATTCAAGTCACCCTTTATCTTTGGATCATATTATTCTTCTACTTATCTTGGCTTAAATGTAAATACACATTATAATCAATTGTGAGCCTTATAAATGCATTGAAGAATGAGATTGTCCCCAATGCCAATATAGCTATGTAGGCTATGGGTCTGTCTCACCCAAAAAGATCTCCATATACAATAGTCCCCAACGAAACTCAATTATCTCACGTCTGATGTTCGTGTTAACTAATAGGGATAAATCTCTCAATTCACTAGGGGTCATCCTCTTCATGTCTAAGTTAAATCATAGTCATTAACATATTTTAATCCTACCATATATTGAGTTAGGATATCATTTAAGGCATCTAGATTTACATTGTGGATCAAGTCAGTTACAATCAATCAATACGATTAAATCATATACATTCAATGTAACATATTAAATTGATTGGACATTGCTGTGAGGGAACGCGGCCCGCGTCTGGGTCGGCACGGCCCGTAGTTAGTTGATGCTTCCAATATTTAGACAAATGTTAAAAATTGTTGAATGGGTTGGCCCTCGTGATATAGTTCATATGGCTACAGATAATGGAACAAACTATAAAGATGATGGTTTAAAGCTAATGGAGAAGTATCATTTTATCTATTGGTCACCATGTGCTACTCATTGTGTTAATTTTTTTGGGTACTCACTCGGGGCCCTCGATGGCCAGAGCTACTAGCACCTGACTAACCCGAAGTCGAGGCAAAGAGCAGAACAGTATTCCTCTTGCCAAATTGGTGACTTCGGGACTCAAACTTGGGGCTACTAGCTCTTGGTCCCTGAATCAGGGACACACTCCTGCTAACCAGGTGTGCCAATCAAACTTGGTTTACTCATTGTGTTAATTTGATACTGAAAGATGTTGAAGAATGCCTACAATGGAAAGTTTGGCAATCCTTGCTTCTAAAGTGATTGTATTTGTATACAAACACAAGGTGACCTTGAATTAGCTCAGAAAAAGATATGGTTGGCGAGAAATTATTTGTCCCGGTGCTATTCACTTTGCGACCACCATCATTGCTTTACATAGTTTGTGTAGGATCTAGATGGCACCAAGAGGGGGGTGAATTGGTGTATTAAAACTTTTTCTACTTTTACTTAATAAGATTAGTTATATCAACGGAAGCATACAGATGCAAATATAAGAAAGGGAAGAAGAGGACAGAAAAACAAACAAGCAAGCAAACACAAAGGTTTGGTGACGAGGTTCGGCCGAACTCCTGGCCTACGTCCCTGCTCCGGTCTTCTCGAACTCGAGATCTCCGGAGATCACTGAAATCCTTCTTCAAGGGTGAAGGTTCCCTTACAACAAGGAGACAACATCTTACAAGTTCGCTCACGAACTCTCACTCCCTTCCATCCTGAATTCTTCACTCGAATCGCAGAAGGGGAACTAACACTTTTTCCGCTAAAGCTCTCACTAGCTAATTTGCCAAAGTTAATTCCCAACACTCTTGGGATTAGCATATATACTCTGCAAAAACGACCTAATCTGTCACTCAGAAAACTAGTCGTTAATGCAAGTACATAACACTTCACCTAACCCCCGGTAACCCACTGCTCCTGCCTCGGTCGACCGCTGCTCTAGTGAAGTCTCCACTTGAACTGTCGCCTGGTACTTCGATCGCCCACTACTCACCCTTGGGCATCCGCAGTTCAAAGTCTGAAGCCTTGGTTCCTCAGCCAAGCTCCTTCGGTCGTCCGCCAAACCTTTGGCCGATCGATCTTGATTTGAGTTCCCTTCTTCAACTGATCTCTGGTCGTCCGTTGATTGCACATCAACCTCCTCGAACGTCCACTCTCCAGTTGAGGAATGCGGTCAAGCTCCTTCGGTCGTCTGTGCTTCATCTTCGATTGATCGATCTTGACTTGTTCCAGCTTCCACTCATCTCTGGTCGTCCGTTGATTGTGCCTCAATCACCTCGGACGTCCACTCTCGAGTGAAGCCATTTGTCAAGCTCCTTCAGTCATCTGCCAACCCTGTCGCCGACCGATCTTGACCTTGTACCAGCTTCCACTCATCTTTGGTCGTCCGCTGATTGCTCCTCAATCACCTCGGACGTCCACTCTCGAGTGAAGCCAACTGTCAAGCTTCTTCGGTCGTCCGCCAACCCTTTGGCCGATCGATCTTGACCTTGTACCACCATCTTCAACATCTCTGGTCGTCCGTCGATTGCACCCAATCTTCCTCGGACGTCCATTCCTGGAGTTGAAGATACCTGTCAAGCTCCTTCGATCGCCCGACTTGACCTATGTCATATCCTCTGACACATCTATGGTCGTTTGCTGATTCTCCCTGAATTCTTCGGGGCGTCCACTTCTCTTTCTCGTGGGTACTTCGGGCGTCCGCTCATTCTACACTTCGTCCACTTGTCTTCTCACCAAGTACTCCGGACGACCTTTGTCTTCATCTGAAATCAATCGGTCGTCTGCACTCCATCTTCGGTCGGCCGATCTTCATCTTGTCATCAGCTTTTGTCGTCCGCTGCTTCAACGCATGAGCCTTCGGACGTCCACTTCAGCCTTGGCAATCTCCCGGTCATCCATTGTCTTCACTCTGAAACTTTTGGATGTCCATTGCCTTCATCCTCAGTTCTTCGGTCGTCCTCTCTTCATCTTCGGACGACCTCCCCTTCCCTTAGCCAAAAAATCTCCTTGACTAAGTCTCTTCACCGGTCGTCCACTTCTCCTTGGACCGCCCGTTCTCCATCCTCTTTACTGTAGGTGTGAAACCATCGTTCGCCCACTGTTCTTCATTGGGCAACATCTCTTGTTCAACCTTTGTCTTCGATCGTCCTCTCAATATCTTTGGTCGATCATTCAGTCTTTGACTCCATCTCTCTGATCTTTGCCTTCCACATTGGTCGACCACTTCGTATGCTTTGGACAACCACTGCACGCATAGGATTCTTTTGATATGTCTTCTATGTGCATAGGTTGTCCGTTCTTTAACTTCAATCGACCTATCATGCTCTGAACATCGAAATCATGTCTTTCAAGAAATAGTTCAACAAGCTCATTAGTCCAGACTAAGTTTCCTCACAAATTTGTGATCACCAAAATAATCTCGAGATCCTAGATTCAACAGTTTGCATCATCATAAGGAAGACTTTTGGAAAGCAAATTGGTGTTGGATGAAAATTTTTGGAATAATTATTTATTAATTATGAAGGTAATGACTCCACTAATATGCTTGTTGCGCATTTGTGACATTGATGTTAAACCATCTTTGTGTTATATTTTGGGCATTATGAATCTATTTAAAAAAAAAAGAAACTATGCAAGCCTTACATTGATATTATTGATAAGAGATGAGGTCGAATGTTGCGTCAAGGTCTTCATGCAGCTGCATATTATCTTAATCCTTTTTTCTAATATGAGCAATCATCTTTTTGCAAGGAGACTGACATAATGTGTGGTGTGCTAAATATGATTGAGAAGATCAATGGTGCATTTATAGACATCTCAATATTAGCTAAGAATCTTCTGAGAACGTGGAATAAGTTTCTCTCGCCCTAAAGCTCTTGCTTGTAGCTAAACTATTCAAACAGGTAAATATTAATCACATATCACTATTTTTCATAATATTGCCATAACTTTTCAGCACTACTTGTAATTTTGCTTTTTTTTCTTCCTTGCATTTTCCTAACTACATGTGTTATTATGTCATAAAGATGAATGATGGTGATTATCCAATCATGATGTTCCAAGTTTGCAAAAGATAGCTATAAGAGTCTTTGTCCAAATGGCCTCTTCTTCCATATGCGAACAGACTTGTAATGTATTTGAACACATTCGTACCAAGAAAAGAAAAAATCATGAAAGACTAAATGATTCTTTTATATTCAATATAATTTTATGGTTGAAATAAAGGTACTTATTCATTTATAGTACATATGTAATTTTAGTTCTATATTATTTGTTGCATCAAACTAATTACCATTTTTCATTATTAATTGTGAGGTTGTCATCTTTCGAGAAATCATTATGAATCAATTAACAAAATCAAATTTTGGATTAAGAAAGAGAAGAAGGAGAACTAGACTATGATGAACTTGAGAATATGATTCAAGAGAAAATTCCAAAGGACGCAAGAGGGTCAAATGTTCAAGTTTTTTTTAATAATTTTATTATACTATTTTTTTATACTTGTGTTGTTTGTTAATATTCATTTAGTGAAGAATATTTAAAATTGTGTATGTTATTTTATTTTGTAGATCTTGAAGACTATGAGTTGGATTTGATAGAGTCTAAAGATGTAGATGAAGACAATGTTGAGGAAGATGATGTTGCATAATGATGTTATTGCTGAATCTAATTTTGTGAAAACAACCTTCAATTTGAAACTTTTGTCATTACTAACTTATATTAAAATGATGGATGGTAATATTGTTGATGAATGACCTACTTGATGTATGGATGTTTTTAATTTTTATTGGTGCTATATGTTTCAAACTTATTGCAAATGGTTGATGAATAACCTATTTGGTTTATATCTCGAGGTTTGAAAATTGATATTTAATTTTGATCTATGTATGAGTTGGATAAACGGTAGCATACTAGAATGCTTTAAAACTAATTATTGATGGATGCTTTTAGTGATGGCATTAATTTCATGAATGTTTTAAGAATCATAACTGAGTGATATGTTAATTGTTTAAGGTTATTTGTGTATTAGATAATATTATTTTAATAAAAATTGGGTTCAATCTAGTTGGATTCCGATCTAACCGATTCAACCATGACCCAATTAGTATGTTGATTGGATGTCTGATCTGGTTATAATAATATTGCTAATAATTGTCCTTTGTTTCAAAGATTAATTAAGATAATATTTTAGAAAAACAATATTAGCAATCCACTCATAGATGTTATAAGATTATATGATATAACACTTAAAAAAAGATTATGTTCATTTATATGTATATATAATAATTGTGTGTGTGTGTGTGCATGTGCGCGCGCGTGTGTGTGTGTACGTGCGTGTGTGTTTGTGTTTAAGGTGCATAAGCAGTAGATAGATCATATGAATTAATTCAACTATATACATTATGCAAATTATATTCACTTAATGCAAGTGTATATTAATTGTATAACATATATATATATAAGTATAATATACATATTTCACACTTATTGAATTTTTAAATTTTATTTTATTTTTATAAAAAAAATTAACATCTCAAGGGTGTAGAATTAGGGATGCCTCTTTATGGACATGGTAATAGCTATCCTATTTAACGCCAGCTTGGCAACACTTTAGGGAGACAAACAACGGAGACACTTATATTTACCATTATATTTTTATCCATATGAAAAAAAGGAGGATGTCAAAGCACTGCAGTAACCCCACACTTCACACTAGAGTGGTGCTAAAGGGACCTAAATTTACATGTCCAATTGCAGCGCAATAGTGTGTCTATGGATGCTAATAACGGTGCCTTAACACCGACATCTTTAGGTGCTAAATGGCATGAGTATTCGATAAATTTATCGTAGTAAATGATCATTTAAGAGGAAAAATTTTCAAATATAAATTTTTAAACAAGTATGCTCTTCATTAAAGATTCTCAAGTTCATTGAACATAGCCATTTTGCAATTTTGAAATAAAACGTTAACTTACAAGACTCCATGACTCATAAATAAGCATGTTAGGTATAGTCGTATAGCTAATCAAATTCAACTATTCAAATGCGCGTCGTCGTTCTGTTGAATCTATGATCCCAAGATTGTTTTGATGATCACAAATTTGTGAGGAAACTTAATCCGGATTGATAAACTTGTTGAGCTGATTTCTAAAAGATAGGATACTCATGTTCAGAGCATTATAGGTCGACCAAAGTTAAAGAACGGACGACCTATGAACATAGAAGACATATCAGAAGAACCCTATGTGTGCAGTGGTCATCCAAAGCATATGAAGTGGTCGATCAATGTTGGAGGCAAAGGTCTAAGAAGTTAAGTCAAAGATTGAACGGTCAACCGAAGATATCTAAAGGACGACCGAAGACAAGGGCTGAATAGGAGAGGTCACCCGATGAAGAACAGTGAGCGACCGATGGTTTCACACTTATAAAAAGGAGATGAAGAACGGGCGGTC
>LTAE01013811.1:0-12116 GCA_001647135.1 Pontederia paniculata | reverse complement strand
ATATATATATATATATATATATATATATATATATTATATAATTTAAAATTTTATATAATAATTCGAACTTAAAATTACTTGGGTACATCAGATTATTTTGTTTACTTTTTAGGTAATTTGGATTATCTTGTTATGCATATTGACTATGAAGTGACAATCCATATTACCCATGAGAATGATATTTTTTCATATTACCACATAAGTACAATTTTTTTCTATATTTAGTTTTCATATTCGCCTTTTCAAATAATCCATAAAAAATATAATATAATAAAATATATCATATAA
Source organism: Pontederia paniculata (assembly GCA_001647135.1). Classification (NCBI taxonomy): domain Eukaryota; kingdom Viridiplantae; phylum Streptophyta; class Magnoliopsida; order Commelinales; family Pontederiaceae; genus Pontederia; species Pontederia paniculata. Next base: position 11,828 of record LTAE01013811.1, on the reverse strand, counting down.
TATCAAAATTTAATCTAAATAATATCCACATTATATTATTGTTATCATATTATGAATAAAAATAAATCACTAATTATTATAAATAATAGTAATAGAATTTTTAATAATCATTATTTTGATATTAATTATGAATGTTATTTTATTTTGAATATAATTACTTAATATATTAATTTGCCAATCTATTATTTAAGTTTATAAGTTTTAATTTAATAATATAAATTTGTTAAATAATAATATTTATAAAAAAAATTGGTAAAATAATGTATATAATTACTTAGTAATTATTTTATAAGTAAATATAATAATTTGAATTATCGATTGAATTACCTATATATAGTAAATAAGATAATTAATATATTGATAATTTAGTAAGTGATAATTTTTTGTTAAATATTATAATTTATTAAGTAATGTTAATAGATAATATAGTAAACACTCCCTAAAGTCATCATTGCCATTTATCTTTATTTTCGGTTATTTTAATTTTTAATTTTTTTCATTTATTGGAATAAATATCACCACCTCATTGTCCCATTTATTATATTAACATTTGAAAAAAATGATAAAAATGAAGACTCATTGTCTCATTTATTACACCGGCATTTTAAAATGATTAAAAAATAAAGTCGTTGAAGTATATTTAAATAAAGAGTCGCTCATAGGAATTTTGTCTTTTTTGAAGTTATGGTCACGCAGAATCCTAAAATATAAAGTATACAAACGGAATACATACACATTCCATCAAAGTTTACGTGGTTATTTTCACCAAAAAAAAGTTTACGTCATTATATGCAATCATTAATTAAAATCGATAGCTCAAAGTGATCATGATATACTGATATTGCATGAGATGCAGAATACTTTCACAGTTGCACTAACTTGAATGCCTGTTGTGTACGTGCAACATAAATTCCACAGAAGGCAGTGAAATTTTCATGTCAGAAAACTATATTTTTTGCATTTTCTGTTTAAAATATTTTTCATTCGATATTAATTATATCTTGTATATCTTTCAAATTATAATATATATTTTCCCATACGTTATATATCGTGGATATGTGATACATGTGAAAATAGAAGAATAAGTAATTTCTTAATTGTAAGTACTGATATGATTAGTTTGATCCGAAAAAAAATATTTGTTTTTCAAAGTAAATCCTGACCATTGTCTTTTGGCTTATGAAATCATTGGCAAAACTAAGATGAACAAACATTGCATATTATGAAGAAAAAAATAAGGCCTGTTTTGTTTCTTCAACTGAAGTGTAATTTTGTTCTGAAAGAAGTTTATTTATAATATTGCACTTCACATTTTATTGCTTAGAGTTTGACATTGTCGAATTTTTATGCACACAAAGTGAAAGCCAAGCCACCCAATAAATATGCTACGATCGTAATGTGTGTTCCATTGGTTAAAAAAATATTATCCTTCGCATAGATGTGCTTTGGGTATAATTTAATGTCTTACAACTGAAGGGATTAATATTAATTTTACCACATTTTATATCAAAGTTGGGTATAGCTATTTTTTGCAAATGGCATGCTGCCTTTTAAAATGATAGGTACGTATGAAGGAAGGTGGGTGTTAGGGTATAAATATTTCCTAGCTAGTTTACACCCAATACCATAACCAAACGCTGCATAATCGAATTCAAGTTTAAGTTTCAACAGCTAGAAAGGTCAAAATATTTAACGAGTTAATTATATCTCCAATCGACTTGTCATATTCTAAAGCCATCACTCTTATTTATCTTATTGATTTTTGTAGTTTTTATCGTAAGTTTTTTAGTTAAAAGAAAGAGACGTTGAAATATAATTAAATATTAATAATATGTAGCTTTAGAACCATTCTAAAGCCATCATTTTCATTAATCTTCTATTTTCTTGGAAAAAAATTCTTAAGTTTTTAGCGGTACAATTAATATCACCATCTCATTTAATGACTAAATATTATTAACATCTAGGAAATGGTTAAAATAAAGTGTCCTTGAAATATAATTAAATATTATCATGAATGTATGTATATATGTATGCGCCCACCTGTGTTAATATATGTATGTATTAATTTTGAGGCTGCAGAACCATTCCAAATCCGTCATTCTTATTTATCATTTTACTGGCCTTCTGGATTTCTTTTTTCTTAAGCTTTTTAAACATTCTTTAATATCACTACTTCATTTAATGACTCATTTATTATATTAACATCTAAATATGGTCTAAGATAAAGAGTCATTGAAATATAATAAAAGATTACACAGCCGAGCAATCACGCTAACGCTTAGGTGTTTGAAGCTTTAGAATTATTTAAAGTCATCATTGCCATTTATCTTTATTCTAGGTTATTTAAAAATATAAAAAAGTTTTTTTTTCCATTTATTGGAATTAATATCACAATCTCATTGAATGACTCATTTATTTATACTAACATTTGAAAAATGGTTAAAAATAAAGACTCATTGGCTCATGTATCATATCGGCATTTAAAAATTGTCAAAAAAAAAAATAAAGTCATTGAAATATATTTAAATAAAGCGTCGCCCATAGGAATTTTTTTTCTAGTTGTGTTCACGTATAATTAAGATGGTTTGCAAATCCTAAAATATAAAATATACAAAGGGCTATATGCAGTCATTTAATTAAGATCGATAGCCCAAAGTGATCATGATGTACTGATATTGCACGAGATGCAGAATATTTTCACAGTTGCACTAACTTACATGCCTGTTATATGCAACATAAATTCCACAAAAGGTAGTGAAATTTTCATGTCAGAGAGAGAACTATATAATTAAGATAGGAAGAGCAAACTGCAAACCCTAACAGCGACGTCATCTCCAATATTTTTGTGATCACACAAGTTATATCATGAACCTGACATCATCGATCCTCAAAGTTAACCTCATTTATGAGAAGATTAATACATGCATCTCCCAAATCCTATTTAATACATCCATCTCCCCAACTACCATTCCCCTATGTGGCCCGGGCCCTCTGCCAGTTCCCTAATGCATGCATGCGGCAGCACCAAGAACCTCTATAAAGGCCCCTATGCATGCATCCCCCAGATCATCCACACCACAAGCCAAACGCAAAGGCAAGCCGCAACAATGGCGAAGTGTACCTTCATTGTCTTGCTCTTAGTTGCCATGGTTTGCGTCGCCACCGCCCGGGAGCTCAAGGAGGCCGGCGCCGGATACGGCGCCAAACGTAAATTGGGCTGGGCAGAGGTCAAGCTACGCCCCTTACCCAATTCATCCGCCGGATCGGGTCATCACAGAACCACCACCTTCTACTACACATCGTTTTTAACTACAATATTTCTACTTGGTCTTAAGATTCAGTATGCTGCGTAAACACGACGTGCATGCATGCATGCATGCATGCACGCATAATTAAGCTCCGGCGTGGATTTGATCTTAGTGTGTGATGCAATGTACGTTAATGAATTCGATCGACCGGTCTGTGTCCTTGTTGATCTTCAATGTAATTTGGTGTTTCTGTTGTTTAAAATAAGTTGTGCGACTGCGCATAACATTGTTGGAATTTTATCTGTGTTCGTTTCTTTCATTTGTGTGTTCGAATTAAAAGTTACCATTGATCAAATGCTATCATTTGTTCATGTATGTTTCCATACAAGTGAGCTATCCATACATGCACTTGTACCTCAAAATTATCACTTTAAAGGGGGCATGCATTGCATACCAACAAGAGCACAACTCCTAGTTTAAAGAATTCTCTAGTTTGAATCTCTCTATATAAAAAATATTCTTATTGTGAATTTCATTGCTCGAAGCGAATATCAAATTATTTAACATGATGATGAGTTGAGACTTTAACTCATGGCCAATGCGTATAATCATTAACGTCGTGTGCATTAAAAAATCGACGATGAAGTAATAGAACGATAAAGAGAACTTGCATGATTGCTATTGGAACACATACTCACTATTGGTAACAATTTCGGTATTTTATATTTTAAATACTTTTCATTCCATATGAGTTATATTTGATATTTCAAATATCATATATAACACTTGAGCCCCGACCCATCATAAAAAAGATCCAATCATCTATGACTGGGATTAGGTGACTATTTTCACGTATAAACAGTCTACCTATATGATCTTTTTAAGTATATAAGATAATCTTAAAGTTCTTTAAAGAGTAAAAAAATTGAGTTAATTAAATAATTGCATTTTTTCGAAATAAAATATTAGTATTTTAGAAGATAAATTAAAATATTTAATCCATTACATTAAATATTTGAAACAGTCATGAAATAATTATCAAACTAGCTCTAAAACTCATTTCTTTAAATTAAACTGCACCAAAATAACTTATCAAAATCCTATAATTTTACACTCAAGTACATCAAAATAACCTAAGACGCTCAATGCAAATATTAAAATTTAACTCAATTATAACTTTCACATTGTAGAACATCAAAATACTTTAGGTTATTAATAATACTTCAAAATAACCTTAGATGCTCAATGCAAATATTAAAATTTAACTCAATAACTTTCACATTCTAGAACATCAAAATAGTTTAGGTTATTAATAATACTTGCTCTAACTGAGGTCGCAATAAGAAGTATAGAAATATTATTCGTTTTTAAAAAAAAATGAATTTTTAGTTATAGTAAAAAACTATAAACATGTTTAATTTGGTTTGAGTCGGGACACGCCAAAAGGATTAGATGTGCAAAATATCAACTTATGATCGAGGACGAACATTTTTTTTTTTAGTTTGTAATGCTGCCGTTTGAATCCGAAATATGCTACGGGATAATTTGGCTTATTCACTTGAAAGTAAGTAATAATTATCATTGGATCTATAAATTAATCACTCGAAAATCAACTTAAATCAGATTATCTATTCCTTCTACCTGCACAAAATCTACTCTGACAACTTTCTCAATATATATTTTAGACAGTAAAATACAGCCATGTGTCTAAACGCTCTCCATCTTTGTTCTTCTCTTCTTTTTTTTCTTCATAGGTATTATCTTGAATTGGTCACATAAATGATAAGTCAACAAAGTTATACACGAAAGCTTGAATTAAAAATATACTGTGATATAAAAAAAGGTAACCTTATATTCTAATTTACTTTTTGCTCCAAGCTTGATATGAAAAGGTAATAATATAATATAGAAGTATTTTATGAAAAAAAAGGTAATATTCTGCCTGCATTAAAACTTAATAAAGTTTGTCATCGAGATAATAATAATATCAAAGATAATTAGTTCATTGTGATCAAAATTATTTAATATTTCCCAGAACATATTATTCACAGATGGAAGACTTGAGGTGAAAGTCACGTGTAGTGAAGACTTGAAGTCAATGACTCTTTGTTTCTAACTAATTTAAAGTATTAAGATGATAAGTGACTATCAAATGAGATGGCGATATTAATTGCCAAAATAATTTAAGAAAAAAATCTAAAAAGTTACTTGAGAATGATGGCGTTGTAGTGATTCGAGAATTATATATTTCTGACTTCGTTTGGGAAGCGACTACGTCAGACATATCTTTCAAGGTCAATTAACTATTAAAAATAATTCATACATGTCGATTAGAGATGGACACCGGGCCGGGCCAGCCGGCCCGGCCCGGTGCCGGCACGCTGCTTTGCTGTGCCGGCCCGGCCCGGCACGGTCTCCATGGCCGTGCTCGGGCTGGGCTGGGCCGGGTCATCCCTTCGGACTTTTTGGCCCGACATTTATTATATATAAAATTGAAATTTATTAAAATATAATTAAAAATTCAAAAAATAAAATAAAATAATAGTGGTCCGGTCCGATCCGATCTAGCACGGCACGGTACGGTCGGCACGAACGAATTCGAAGCGGGCCGGGCCGGGCCGGTCGGATGCTAATTTTAGCACGGCACGACACGACACGAATTTTTTTAGCACGACACGAGCACGAGCACGAACACGGTCAAACACGAGTTGACTGGCACGAGCACGACACGAGCACGCACGAATTTCCATCTCTAATGTCGATTGAAGAAGGAAGAAAAAAAAAATTCCGCCATTTCCACATTGAAAGCCCGAACTTCAATTTTTATATCTTGACCGGTGAATTCGAAAAATATTTTGGTTATTTGAACGAGATAAAAAACTTTATTAGGATTTTTAGAATCGTATTCGTCAATAATAATCATCCGACTCGAAATGATATTAAATTAATCAATATTAATAATTTAGTCGGAAACAATATTAAATTAGTCAAAATTATAATAATTTAAATTTTACTTTTTTATTAGTAATAATTTTGACATGTATTTGATCGTTTACTTGGTAGTTAAAACGTTGAACTACTGGAGGAGACTATGTTTAAGTTTGCGTTTGGTGTGTGGTTGAAGATTTATTATTTGAGTAATAAGAATTTGTATTTTCAAAGATTTATTATTCTTTGAAATTATTCCAGAACAAAAAAAATTGCTGTTTTGTCTAATGTTTGGATCTAAATTTGGAATAAGCTAGAAATTGAGATGATTTTTTAAAATGAATGAGATATAAAATGGACAACGATTAATATTTTGTGATATTTTTGTTTAATTTAAATTGGCCTTAACATTTTTATTAGAAATATGAGCTTTGAACGGACTATTCGGTCAATATTTTTTTACTACAATTTAAAACATTAAATGAGCATATTACAAAGAAAATAAAAAAAAGACATAATGATGTTTATAGCTCCAATTTTTTAAGTTCGACGAAAAATATTAAAATGATAACATAAGAGTACGCTTGCTAGCTAGCGCGTACCACCCTTACATAAACTATTGCTTAGAAAAGAGAATAAACATCGATTAAGTGGATAACATCGTACTACTTATCTTATCAATAGTAAAATATTAGATATACGATAAATTTAAATTTATAGTAAACTATTTAAGAAAGAGAAGATTTTATATTCATCGTATATCTAATATTTTACGATGAACAAAATAAGTAATATAATTTTACCTACTTAAGTAAGTAGCACCTTTATTTTTTTCATTCCGATAACTCTGGTACGACAAAATAATACAGTCCTCTTTTAGTTTAGTTACAAGGAGCACTTCTGTGCCAAATAAATATAAATAAAACAACAACAAAACAACGAGCATTGGACTCAAAGCAAATTCTTTAATGGATTTCAGTTGACAATCATGATATTATATACTTTAGAACTCATAAACTTGTATTGGTGTAAATTTAATTTAAATAAAATATGAATATTAAAAAATTCTATATCTTATCGTTATATTTTTTACGGTAATTATATCTTATCGTTATATAAACATCTTATCGTTGTATAAACCACCATTTAGAACGGAGGTGCAACTCGAGCCGATCCAATTATAGGCCCATTTAGAACGGACCATGTAGACAAATAAGGCTTATTCGTTAAACTTCTCTGGCCGTTAGGCCCAGAAATCGTGAATAGTCGTCCGGTTTTCCAACAGTAAAAGTGTGCAATTAACAGGAAAAAATAATAATACATAAATCAGCATATATATATATATTATGTTATGTCTGCTAAGTGAAAGAGTGTTTCTTTTAAAAGAAACATAAAAGAGCATAAAAGAACATAATTTTTTTAGGCCCCACAAAGACGCCAGGAAAGAGTAGAACATTTTAATTCTGTCCAGAAAATTCAAATCAAGATCTGAGAAAAAAGTAAAGAAGAAAGAAAAAAAAAAGGAGTGGAGGAGGAAGTAAAGAACAATTTCTTTCATGGGATGAGCATGACTACATTAATATTGTAGTCCTCTTATTCTCCTTCTTCTAGCTACTATATGTTTTTTTCTTAGCTGTCCTCACGGCATGCATGCATACATGCAGCAGGGCAACAGTACTTAAATTATGGACGTATAGCGAGAATAATTATAGCTGGTCTTTGTTGATATTCGAATCAACTTCTAAAAACGTCATCAAGATAATTTTTTGATCGATTTTTTAATATCAAATTGCAGCGTGAATTCAAAAATTTAGATTAGATTTTGCACAGTGAGGATATCCTCTTTTTGGTTGTCCATGAACTTTGTGTAAGTTGCAGTACCATAGTTCCTCTTTTTGGTTGGCACCAGTTTATTACAATTAAGATCCCCATCTGTAAGTTGCAGTACCATAACTCCTTTTCTCCATAACATTTATATGTATAGTCCCACATACAAAGCCTGTATAAAGCTCCATGCAGCTCCCTCCATGAGACCATGCACAGAATAGTAACAAGGAACGATATGGCCAACTTCTTCCTTCTCTTGCTCTTTACTGCTCTCGTTTGCTGCTCTGCTGCTGCCACAGCTAGAAAGCTCCCAGCCGGCAATGGCGCCTTCGAGGAACAGAAGCACTGGTACCACCATGGCGGGGGCTTCGGTGGCGGTGGAGGATACGGCGGAGGCGCCNCTGCTCTGCTGCTGCCACAGCTAGAAAGCTCCCAGCCGGCAATGGCGCCTTCGAGGAACAGAAGCACTGGTACCACCATGGCGGGGGCTTCGGTGGCGGTGGAGGATACGGCGGAGGCGCCGGTCTTGGTGGCCTAGGCGGCGGAGCTGGCTACGGCGGCGGTGCAGGACTTGGCGGTGGCGCGGGAGGACTCGGCGGAGGTGGCGGCTTCGGAGGAGGAGCTGGAGGAGGGTTCGGAGGGGGCGCCGGTGCAGGCGGTGGCTTCGGAGGTGGTGCAGGTGCAGGAGGAGGGTTTGGTGGTGGTGGTGGCGGTGGATTTGGAGGTGGCGCCGGAGGAGGAGGTGGATTCGGAGGGGGTGCCGGAGCGGGCGGGGGCGTTGGTGGAGGCGGCGGCTTCGGAGGTGGCGCAGGTGGCGGCGGGGGAGCCGGAGGAGGGTTTGGAGGAGGAGCCGGAGGCGGCTTTGGCGTTGGTGGTGGATTCCATTGAAGGACCTCCAGCTTTAATTTAATTTACATATATATAAATAAATAAATAACTTATATCATCTCTCTACCTCATAATTAAAATAAAATTAGTACGTACATTATCGTAATATATTATTGTATTGTGTCTCTGATATATCTCTTTATAATTCGATTGATCGATGTGGTTGTTGTTGAAATTAACATTTTCCATTGGTGCATCCAAAATAAATTGCAGAATATTGTACAAGTGTTTCGAACTTATAATTAATCTCTTTCCTCATTACTCGTGATTTATGATTAACCCTGTGTAAATATTGGTTATGTGACTTTAGAGGGGTGATCTTACGAGGCTAAAAGTTTTTAGTAATTGTTTTTTTTGTTTTTCTTATCCAAAACCAAATGATAAAATCAAATCAAATTCATATATATCTCGTGTTAAAAATATATGTTGCAGTACATAAATGATGTATAAGTAGAATTATATGGCTTATGTTGTGTTGGAGTGAAGAAATAAATGATGGCTACAATGATAAGTGTTGGGGAGAACACACATGGGCTATGTCTTGGGCCTCTCTTTAAAGTAAAGTTATAGTGAATGAAGTTATCCATGGGATAAAGTGAATTTGTTCAATATAATTGTTGATCTTCATGGGTTTCAACCTTTTTGACAATATTTTAATTCACATATAAGCAAATATCCTATGGTTTTAGAAGATATACACATTGGCTCCCTTAAAAGTATATGCATTTTAAATTTATCTATTCTCAATCACTATTTCATGATGTGTTATCCCATTTCTTTTTTCTTCTTTTTTTGGGTGTGAGAAGATTTTAACTTAAATATTAAATTTGCATTTTAAATTCTAATCTGACGAGAGTTTGTTCCCAGTTCCTTTTTTAATAATTAGATGTTCTTTGTTTAAAGGGTGGCCTTATTGTCACTCCAAAAAATTTAATGCCACTCCATTTTCTCCAGTTCTGCCCTTAACCTTTTATTATATTAAAAAATAATATAGGAGAAGATGAAACCTCAGGACTAATTTGTTCTCCAATAGTTGCTAATAACTATTTATTTTCCCTCAAACCCATTATTGCATTCATGATGATCTCCACCATTTAAGAGGTAAAAAAAAAAAGAAAAAGAATTCGTCATAAAATTTTTCAACATGATTATAATATTTTATTATTTATTTCTTTTGTTCAATTAAACGCCAAAATTTTCGGTGAGTATTCAAATAGGAAGAGTATACTTTTATTCGTACTTTCTTTTTGCATATAAGAACATGTATCGGATGTTATTTTAATTTTTAATATGATAACACAAAACCAGTTATATATTTGACCTACTTTTTACATTCTAATTATTGTTATGTTTAAAATTTTATTTGTTTAACAACCTTTACATATTTCATTTGATTGGTATCATTGTAAACTCATCGGGTGGTGATTTTACTTATGCTATTTAATCTAATCACATCAGATATTTTATATATAATGATAAATAAGTAGCAATGAATCAAATAAAGTGTCAGCTAACAAATTAATATAATACCATAATTTTTGTTATATATATTATAAAATGTTAATATGATAATATAATTTGAGTTATCATTAAAAATATTATAATTTATAATAGCTACTATAATATTATCTACCAGAATTAGTTCAGGTCTATAAAATATTATAAGCATAATAACTACTGCATTTGCCCGCTTTATTTATAGGAAAACGTTGTAAAGTTATTATTATTAATATTATTAAATATTAGAGGTTAAAATTGGTAGAAAAGAGTGGCATTAAGTTTTTTTGGAGTGGCAATAAAGGCACCCTTGTTTAAATGTTGCCGTGAAAAAATAAATTCAAACACTCAACTTGTAAAATGATTGAATTTGGCAATTAATATCTCAAACATCCAACTTGTAAATTGTGAAAGACTCAAATGGCAATTAATATCTTAATATCATGTAAACTATTTCTATTTTTGATATCCTTATTAATTTCAATGACAAGAAAATATTTAAGCTATCAAAATATTTTATTCTGAAATCATTCTTCAAAAACACTATTCAATTCATCAATTAATTCTTTTATTGTTTCTAATAATCAACATATCATTACATATAACCAATCATTACTCTTTCGAGATGGCAAAGTTGCTCTTTAATTAGCATATGCAACGCAACAAGCTTTAATTAGCATATGCAACGCAACAAAACAAAGTATCTGAATAATCCTTATTCATATTCTACTATTTGATACCTTTGCACTCAATGTGCCAGTCGGAAGATGGAGAAATGGATGGGTCGCCCGGCTCACCATGACATAGTTAGGATACAGTTCAATTGCTGGGCTAGATCAGAATTATATGACCTAGAAATTGACCTAATACGACACGAATAAAATAAGAACGAGCATTCTCATGAGCATGAGCATGAGCACGATTGAATGATCGAGCACAATATGATCCTGCTTAAATGTGTTCAAGCTGAACTGTTGACATTACGCACGCAAGGAGTAAAGAGACATTAATGTCTCTTTGTGCTCTTGGGTGTGAAGGGACATGGACAAATGTCCCTTCATGCTACAGTGCACAAAGTGACATGATGGTCACATCAATGTGACCATTCCTTTCCCTTCCACTGGTTGCCCATCCCAACACTATAAAATGAGGTAGTGATGCACTAGCCTTGGAGCACCATGAGCAGATAATAAGAATATTGGTCTTTGTTCTATTTTGTTCTAAGCACATTGAGTTGTGAATCTGTGTTCCAAGTTCACGTAACTTGGTTCTCGACGACGAGGACACGCCGACGTGCTGTTAGTATTCGTGGAAGAATTCCTTTCGACTCCGACGATCTCTGTTTCCGCTACAAGAGGTATTCCGTAAAATCTCTATTTTAGTCGAATTATATTTGTTATAATTCCTACAAATGGTATCAGAGCGAGAATAATTTTTCCC
>LTAE01013810.1:0-12117 GCA_001647135.1 Pontederia paniculata | reverse complement strand
TTTTTTCTCTGCTCTCTCTTCTCTCTACTTGTTTGCATTTGCATTTATATCCTTCCGCTAATATAACTCATCTATCATCAACAAAAGTAGAGAAAGTTTTTAATACATCAATTCACCCCAATCTCTCTTGATGCCATCCTGATCCTACAGCAAAAACGTAAAAAGAATATACATATCAATTGACTATCTAACAACAAAAGTAAAGAAAAATTATATAAACATCGATCAATTAAGAAAAAATATAACTAATCTCACAGTGAAAACTTCTATATGAACATAATAGACTCAATATCCAAAGTATATTAATAATCCATGGTGATCCTTGATGTATGTAAAATCCAACATATATTTAGATTTGCATATAGGTTTATTTTTGTTAATTCTGTCATGGCATGCATCTATTTTATCAGCTATTTTCTTTTGTTTGTTTGAAGTCATAAATCTATCCAAGTTTCATATTTTTGCTGTCTAGGACACAAGAGGAAGTAATAACAAAGCTACTAGATAAAATGCATTCAATTCGGAGTACAAATCAAGTCAAAATGGAAAATTTATGAAGTTGTCATGGGCTGTGAAAGAATTTAGTGGGTTGTTAAATGAGTTTGTAATGGCCCATGACAGAATGTAACGGCCTATGACAAGAGTAGAAATTGAGTTTTGCAAGGCTATCACAACCACGTTAAAGCTGCAACAGATTTGATGGATCTTACTGGCCGTGATATGGATCTTACGAGTCGTTATATGGCATTTCACGGGCCAGGATACAAGTTATGGCCTCTATAATGACGACATATTGCAGTTAGCTGATGTTACGAATCATTATATGAAATTACGGACCGTAAGTGATGAGAAATTGGAGTTTCCAAGTTTAAATACTCCGTGTAATGGGTCGTCATATTTTAGCATGAGGGTGTTAAAGTGGTTTCTAAAAGGTCACTATATTTTGTCATGGGTCACTACAAACACTGTTATAGCTTACTAAATCCCATCATAGGTTACAATAGCAACCCTAGTTTTGCATGTTCTCACTCAAGCTCGAATCCTTGGAAGGAATTTAAGTGGTAAAAGGACTTCTAACCTATCCAAACTCTTTTGAGGATCAAAATGAAACATATTTGACCATATTTGGAAGTCTTTTATAGGTCTAAAAGTCATCCCCATAGTCAATTACAAATTTGAAAGAGATTTTCTTGCTAACTTGGAAAGTTTCCAAATGTAATCAAATTCTATGGAAACCTTATACATCTTTTGGAGGCTATAAATACACATGTTGAGAGCCAGAATTGAGAGGACCATATGCCCACATGCTTATATCCTAAGAGCATAAATACAAAGTTTTATTTTATATGCTAGAAGCTGCCAACCTATGCCTTGAAGCTAAAAGCGTGGGATTGCTTGGAAGGAATGTTGAGGCGATGCCTACAGTGTACGCTCAAATTGAAGATCGAGCATACTTTCTTGATGTCCGGAAGAGTATATTCTTATTCTACTTTCATGTTGGCATGATTTTCTATATTTTCTTATTTTGAACAAGCCTTGATATCTTTTATTTCTAGATTGTAATAGTTTAACTGTTAGGGCAAACTTGTAAACTCTTCTTGCTAGTGTTTGTTATTCATACTTCCATTTTCTCCATGAACATGTTTGTCGAGTGCTTTAATAGGATCAATTTGATTATTACCTGGGCAATGTAATTGATTCATGCTAATATGGCCTAAAAAGTCGCTAGCAAGTGCACTAGTCATAATCAAATAATATAAATAATGAATATAGTATTGTTCTCATGATGATTGAATATTAATTGTCTATCTGGTCCCACTAAGTAATAGGAGATAACTGAATTTTTGAGAAAAAAAATTTAAAAAAAAAGGAAATAAAAAGTTTTGATTACAACAAACTCAGGATCATGACGAGATAATATAAAACAGGGAGAAATTTAGTTTTTACCACAAGATTAATCAAAGTTCAGTTTCAATCAAATTTCTATGTGGACTAAGATCTACCCAAGGTATGATTTTCTCTCTAGGATGTATGAACTATCTTAAGTTTAGACAGACTTGATCATTCCTCTCGACAATGACGATCTTATCTCCTAGATATTAAAATGAATGAAGTTGTATCTTCTAGAAATTGATCGTTCCTCTCCAATATGCTAATTAATCTAATAGACCATGCACCTAAATATTCCTCTCCATAATGCTATTAAGGTATGACATGCAATGCTTCAACTAAAGGTCACAGATCAATTCCAATGACTAATGAGATTCATAAATCAAATATTCCTCTTAAGATTTAGATAAATAAAATATCTCAATCAATCAATTAAAAACTATTAAACACAACAGTCATGTGTATAGAAGATTTGAGAACTACAATTAATGAAATCAAGGGTTCAATCAATTTTTTGTACAATAAAATTCACCCTAGAAAAATAAATAAGAAACTACAAATGGAGTTCATCCTTCAAAATCAGAGAAAAAAGATTACAAAGAAAAATAATTAAGAACTAAATACCTTGACGATCGTCTTTCTCAAAATTTGTGCAACAATAATTTCGCATTCTCCTCTACGTTAGGCTCTCTTCAAGCTTGAAAAATAAAGTTCCAGGCTTGATGCATCCCTCACATTGAGGCCTTGAGATATATTTATAGTTTTCCAACATATGTTAAGAGACTTAACATCTAAAACTCTATTTTCCATTAGATTTGGGTTATTCTTGAGTCAAAAACTCTAAAAAGATATGGTTTAACGGTTTCAAAAATAAAAAAAATATTGTATCTTGACAACTCACACGGCTTGGGAATGAATTATCACGATTGTGACCGTATATTATCTTCAATAACAGCATAACTTCACTGCCCATGAAACTGATTTCACGGCCGTGAATGAAAGGTTGTCTAGTATCTTCATATACCTCAAGGCCTCGTGAATCAGATGTCACGATCATGACCATTTATACTTGTATTCATCATCAATTCGCTTAGAGTCGTGATCATGTCTTCATGATCTGTGACGATATATGTTGTTCTTCGGCTAGGACTCGCTATGATCGTAAAATTAAGTATCTTCATGGGTCGTGATATTGTCAACATGGTTGCGACTCATCCAGGTCATGTTCCATTGTTTCGTCATTGATTTCATAATCGTAAATAGTTTTCAATGATCGTGAAAATCAGTTAGAAATGTGTTGCTCGTGCTCATGGGTGTGATGCTCCTATCACGGTTGTGACTTTCAAATTTTTATTGAATTGGCCTCCTAATTCACTTGACATTGTTGCAATCTTCATTTGTTACGCTGCTAAGTTCCTTGGACACAAAAACACAAAAAAATTTGCAAACTCTTACTCCGAAGATGAAAAATGAAGTGAAATGATAGATAAAATGATACATGTGATGATGTAATTAACAATTATTAAAAATATGACTAAATTAGCTTGGATCAGTAATAAATTATTATATGCAAAGCATGACCTTCTAATTGATCTAGTAAGGACTACTATATTTGTGGTTTATTGAGTTATCCTAGTAAGGGTCATTCAATAGTTTAAGGACACAATCTCATGCATCTTTAAGTTTGAGTAATCTGAGAATAAAGATAATGAGGAGTGCTCCTAGTTTTAATAAGGTTAGGGTAGTTGGTTTATCCGATAAGGAAAATCATATTGTAGGTGTTCTTAATCCATATGGAGATTCGATCTTGTGTTGTATTTTTCGAAATAATTATTGCAAAGGCTAGCATAGTTTGTCCCTAGTCATCTTCAGCATCCAAGCCTAGACATCACTAGTTATTACCATATATCTTTTACTCTATCCAGTTTACATGTTTTAATTTCCTGAATTGAAACTAGTATGAATCTATGTCATCTCCTATCAACCTTTGAAATTAGATAGTTAGTTAAACTAATTCCTAGTGGGTTCGACAACTTTATACTCTTATCACTTTACCACTTTATCGACTAGTGCACTTGCTAACATCTTGTTGCCTATTTTAGCATCATGTTTTTGCACCATTTTTTGGGACAAAAATAACGCATCAATCCTCGAGGTCACATAATGCATCAATAGTTTAAAATAAATATATACCATAATCCCAAAAGCTAATATAGTCTTCACACTAAAACTCGACAAAATAACATAAGATAGGGCCGATGACACCTAACAAGTGCAACTATCTGCCATGAGCAACACAACCACCAACAGTCACCTATATGAATCCATAGTACAAGGGAGAATATCTAGGGTTAGAGTATGTAAAGATTGACACCATTCTTAGAGGGAAGGCATGGCAAGCACACAATATATCAATATATGAATAGTTCATAAAGTTCAGTTGGCATTCAATATTAAATTTCAACCTTATTAATATCAATATCAATATTTTCATGAACATCAATAGCATCATTACACTTTAATCCTCAATTATCAATATTCATATGTTCATGTCAAATTCAATTTGATTCAATATTGAAGGTATCTTTTAATGACATATTCAATTAATTGTTTCTATTCTATAAAATCAACCAATCAATCAAGTGGGTGACCAATTTCGTATGAATTGAAGGACTAGCATTTTGATGTGTAGGTGTCATAGGTATAATATTTGATTTTGAAATAATCATTTGAGTTTGATTTCATATTCTTTCTAGCATAATTTTTATCATATATGTAGTTTCCACACTTTGCATGATCTTGTTCTTCTCTTTCAGATCTTTTATAATTGTAATTTTAAATTGAATTTATATTATTTTATGTGTATTTTAGGAAGATGAAGAAGTATTAGAAAAATGGATTTTTCACACTTTTGCAACATGCAAGTCACAACTAAGCACCTAGTTTGAGAAAAGGCAAACTATTAAAGTTGGTAGAATTATGACTTATGTTAACCCAAGAAAGAAGATATTTATATGAGAAAACCCTATGGGATAAGGATAAGCCCCCATTTGGTAAGGAGGCCACTTTTGGGGCAGCCACCACACACCTTGGAGGAGGGAGTTGTTCTTGGAAGTCTATTATGATTTCGGCAAGAAATAACTAGATTGATATTTTTTAGTTTTTCCTAAACTTTAGTATCTGATTTAGTTTTTCTAAAGTTAGTTGTTGTTTAAAATGTTTGTGTGATCAATTTATCTTTAGTTTGCTTTGAATGCTATTGTGCATCATGTTCTCTTCTTATTGTTTATAGCTCTCTTCGTTTTGGTTTAGTGCTTCTTGTGTGCTTCACAAATTGAAAAAAGTTGGGCTAAAATGTTACTTTTGTTCTATTATTTTTTCTTTGAATAAATGAACTCCTATAGAATGATACATCTCGAAAGAAGGGCGGGCTACCACAGTGGTAGGTTGAGGGCCAATTTTTTTATGGTGTTCATCCATTTACATAAAGTAAGTAGCTGGTCTTTAATGTTTTCTGCGTGGATATGAAAGGATAGAGAAGAAGGTGATACAACATCACTTGAGAGAGTTTTGGTTCATCCCTTTTACTATTTTGTCATTTTCTTTGTAGTGACTCTATATTTATTATTGCTTAAATTGGCCGTGATGATTAGAAGAGTAGGTCATCAATCATTACTAATCACACAGAGGACTGTCCATCAACCATTATCTAGATAAACGTGGGTTTTATGGTCAAAGCTAAAAGGAAGTTGCCCTTGGTTATTCCTGGCACTCGACTAGTAGTTACGAGGTTATGATTCCTAGTTTGTATCCTCTAGAAATGACAAGTAAGACAAGAGGTTTTATGTACTGGTTTTAAAGGATACAACATGAGAGTTATTGTAGATTATTTGTGGATGTGAACTTGGCACCGAGAAATCGGTATTACGAAAGTAGCCAGATTCATGCCCCTATAGTATTGAGTTTAAGGAGTATTTTTACTTGTCTATGATTTGATGTACTGTGTTAACCCTATGTTTAATGTTTATGAATTGATCACTTGAACATTCCTATAATAGAAAGTAGCTCCAGGTCTTAATGTCAATGTATTAACTCTTTATTTCTTAGTTTGTGTTTTGCATTTCCGATTTCAAAACATATCAAATTAGTGCAATCACCTTAATTGCTCAATTAGATCTTTGTGACTTAATACTTAATTGCTTTCGGCTCCTTGTGAATTCGATGTCTAAAGTACTGCAATGGATGTTATGCATACTGGCATAACCCTGCTTCACATTTCTTGTAAATGAGCTAAAGTCTTAATTAGACACTTCACATCACATGTAGATCCTCCAATAAGGCTAGCTAGGCTTGGGTAGCCATGTGCACCCGAATTGCTTTTCCAAGGATAATCGCGTTCACATGTCTGAAGTCAATCAATCAACCAATTTATCAATAATCTATACAAAATTTTGATTGAGGCAATACTTTCTTCAATGCAAAATTCAAACAATAAATACATCAATCATGGTTGTATGCTTTAATCCTATTTATGGCTTGGCATGAAATTCAATTCTAGGTTATCAATATGGCATTCAACAATAAAACAATTCAATGCCAATATACAAACATAGGTATTTTTTATGTTGTTCACGACCCAGGAAAGCCCCTTCACGAAGCATCAATCTCAAATGTTCACAAGCATGAAAAGGTTTCACGACCACTACAGAGAATTGTATTTCATCCATTTAATCTCAAGGATCGTGATATTGTTGTCGTGAGGCATGAACTCTAGGTACTCACGGTCATGATATATTTGCTCATAGTCGATACAAAGAAAGGTTATTTTCTCTCTTTGACTTCATTGCCCATCAAATTCCATCACGGGGTGTGAAGGGCAATTCACGAGTGTGAGATTTTCTTATAGGACATGAAAAAGACCCTAGTACCCCAATTTACTCAATTTCATCCCTTTTTCCTCATCACGTGTGTGCAAACATTTATAGCAATAAAAATTAATTTTTTTTATCACATCCTAATATTTCATCTAATAATCTAAAACCCTAAGTTGCATTTATCATAATAGACATTAGCATTTTGATACAAGAATGAAAATCTGACAATTACATGTGAGCATATAATTCTAGCAATAAACTTTAAATTCTCATTTATCAATAATAACTAATTAGATCAAGGCATCAATTCAATATGAACAATACAATCTATTACTCATTCGATATAGTCATGCTCATACAAACACAATCCAGCAATTTAAAGCCCTTCTCCCTACTTCATGTGCAAGGACTATGAGCACTTGGTGAAATCTTATTGAATAAAACATGAAACAATGCCGAATTAGATTTGGAAAGAGAAGATGATATCTCTACAATACATACACTCAAATTAGGGTTTTTTTCTATACTTAGCTACTATTTTTCTCCAAATAATGGCTTCTTCTTCTTTCTCTTTTTACCGTCCTTTTTACTCCTCCTTGTAGACAATGGGGAGACAACCATGTCAAAACCCTAACATTTTGGGTTTCGGGTTTGGAGGATATGAAAGAGAAGACAGTGGAGATAAATGAGAAAAGTTGAGTAGTTATTTTTATATGGAGTTTATGAGAGTTTTAGAGTGTAATGGGTCATTTGTCCTCTTGTTTTATTTTGGGATTCACAAAATATTCTTTTTATAGACTAGTCATCCACATTTGCGTGAAGTGTGCATTTCTTTCATGTGTCCAACACTAGGAGTAATACTTAGTGGGCCTTGATCTGAATGCGGATTTTGAATTGTGATTGCTCCTCTTGATTCGTGTTTCCTGATAATAATGGTCATGTTTAGGCATCGAATCATGTTGTTATATTGTTGATATGTGTCTTGTGACAGGAATCATTTTATGCATAGGCATTAAGTCAAAGGTCCTTATTGTTTTACTTTATGGTGCTAGAGTCACCATGATTTGTTAAACTCATATCATGAGCAAATTCTTATAGCATGATATGCACATCTTTTTGTATCTCCATTGAAATGACTATTACAATGAAAACCATAACATTTAAATAAATATAGAATATAAGTTCAATGAATGTAAACTTCCAAATATATTTCAACTTTATCACATCTATGAGGTCCTTTTTTGTTCAATGGTATTATCACTAGACCGGATATTGAATCGTGTGTCAACTAGGTTGTGATTGGATCATATCCGTTTGAATTGAAACAGATTTTATTTAGAATAATATCATTAATATAATTAAAAGAAACAATGCAACTAATGATTAAAAAACATAACTCCTAATATAAAAAAAATCAATTTTTCATATGAATCATTATTCATATTATCAAAAGATGTTTCTATTTTGAAAATACATTAACTTTTTTCATTTCTTCCTCTTTCCAATTAATGTTCATTTACTCATTCCTTTTATTTCCCTCTTAATTTTTCTTTTGTTCTTTTCCTTCTCCCATTATTTTATCTTATGGTTTTGCTTTTTCGATGCTTGTTTTTTATTTCTATTCCCAATAATCCTTCTACCTTTATTTCATTTTGATATTTTATATTATGTTCTTTGTTTATTCTCGGTTCCTTTTCTTCTTTTTCAACTAGCTTTTCTTTTTTTCTATTATTTGTTTTCTCCTCCCAGCTTTCCTTTTTTTATTCTTCATTTCTTTCTTTTTTTCTCTCCACCAAGTTTCGTGACACAAGGAAAGGATCGGGAAGTGCCACCTGTATTCTTGGAACAAATTTGGTGGTACCACTGCAAAGATCCAACTTTGAAAAGATCCTTGCACCATGAAGCATGTCAAACATATCTTTGAGTCGAGGAAAAGGAAACTTGTATTTAGCTGTGATCTTATTTATTGCTCGACTATCTGTGCATATCCATCATGTGATGTCCTTCTTTGAAATTAGCAAAGCCGAAATAACACAGGGACTTGCGCTCTCTTTGATTAACCCCTTCTTTAGTGGATCTTCAACTTGATCTTGTAATACCTGATGTTATTTGGAGCTTATCTTATAATGTGGTAAATGCAATAGACTAGCGACAGGTAGAAGACCAATCTAATGCTAGATGTCTCTCTTGGGCGGCAGTGCAAATGGAAGGTCATCCAGAATTACATCTGCAAAATCGTGTAGCAAGTGCTCTAGTTTCTTCTTTGTAGGTGAACCTATTTGTTGGTTGTCACAGCTTTGCATCACAAGGGAATACAAAAATTCCACTTTCCTTAGATCTAGTGAAATGTCCTACTGCTTGGTGAGAATAAAAGTAGGTTTCACCTCTAGACCCTCACTTGGGGTCTATTTCTCCAAAGGCACCATTCTGCAGAAAAGTAAAAACATTCTCCTTACCTAGGTGAAAAGCTCTGATATCAAATTTCCATGAGTGTCAAGGAATCATGTGGCAAACATCCATGTCGAGGACATCACACAAGATTTCGTCCTTGTATCTTCTTCCTACTGAAAATGGAACTCGACAGATTTTATCCACTAGAATATTTGTGCACGACTTGATCCATCCTACGCAATAGGGTGACAATTGCTTCTCCATTGGCAATCCCATACGGTCCATCAAGATTTGGGAAATTATGTTCTCCAAGCTTCCTCCATTAATTATGATGTCACATAATATTCTTTTGACTGTCCCTCGAGTCCGAAAAATACTATGTTGTTTTGATTGCTCTTCACATATGTGCTAAGAGAAAGCATCGGACCATGGTGTCAACTTAGTCTATGTTATCCTTGCCATATTGCTGCTAGTCAGATTCATTAAATTCCTTAATTCCTTCATCTTCATCTATCTACGTGAGAGCAATCATCAAACACTAGGGAAATTCATTTGATTTATGCTCAACTGATGATACCTGTAGCATAAAGCTAGTGTGGGCCTACTATAAGTGTTTGTAGGTCGACTTCCCATTGGAAGTACCTGCTATTTGACCACCTGCTAATTTACTATTGCAGTTTTTGCAGGAACAACATCAACTTCGGTGCCCCTGGTCTTGCCACAGGTCGCCAATTTGTTGGTCAGTTAGCCTCTAGATTCATGAGAACATTATGAGTACTTCATTCCAGTTATAGCTCTGCCTTTTCTACCAAAGAAATCATGTCAGATAACATGTGCAGAATGTGCATCTCTATGCAATTTCAAATTGTTGTTCGGAGTCCCCACAAAAAGCAGGTTATTTGTTGATTCTCATAATTTGAAAGTTCAATATGAGATGACAAGCGATAGAATTCAGTGGTACAGTCAAGGACAGTTTGAGTTCCTTGTCATCAATCTTGCCATTGTTGATAGAGGACTTGAGAATAATCTGACAGTAGAAAGCGATTGATGACAGGGAATTTACTCTTTACTTTTCTTCACAAAGACTATACTTTTTCATGAAACTATGCATCATTCATATACATTGTCGCACCATTTTATGTCTTTTACCTAATTTGAAATTCCCTGAGCTTTAATACGCACTTCTCACCCCTATGACCATTTCTAGTGATGATTTGAGTAATTTACTCTTGACTTTTCCATGCAGACATTTACACAAGGATTAACAACATGTGTGCTGGAAGCTGTATATGGGGGTATCTGCGCTAAAGACTGGACCTGGGGGTATCTGCTGCCGCAACCTGTCAAAAGTTCACTAAAAGACAAAATGCATAATTTGCAATTTCCTTTATCTGCTGTTGTGGTCCAGACCAGGAAGTTTCCTTGGCGGTTTCAGGGAATGTGCAAATGACTGTAGGATCGAGATGGCACCAAGAGGGGGGTGAATTGGTGTATTAAAAATTTTACTACTTTTGCTACGTTAGATTAGTCTAATCAGCGAAAGCATATAAATGCAAATATAAACAAGTAGTAGAGGAGGAGAATAGAAAATAAACAAGCACACAAACACAAGGTTTGTTGACGAGGTTCGGCCTAACTCCTGGCCTACGTCCCCGCTCAGGCCTTCTCAAACACGAGATCTCCGGAGATCACTAACTCCTTCTTCAAGGGCGAAGGCTCCCTTACAACTTCTCCTTTTTGTTCTAGAGACAAGGAGACAACCTCTTACAGTTCACTCAAGAACTCACAATCCCTTCTATCCTGGATTCTTCACACGAATTGCAGAAAGGGAACTAAGGCTTTCTATCGCTCAATGCTCTCACTGAATATTTTGCCAAAGTTACTTCCCAAGACACTTGGGATTACAATATATACTTTGCACTAACGACTAATTCCCTCACTCGGAAAACTAGTCGTTAATCCAAGTACAGTACTTTCACCTACCCCTCGGTCGCCCACTGCTCCTGCCTCGGTCGACCGCTGCTCTGGTGAAGTCTCCACTTGAATTGCCGCCTAGTGCTTCGGTCGTCCACCGCTCACCCTCGGTCATTCATAGCTTCAAGTGCTGAAGTCTTTCTCCCTTAGTCAAGTTCCTTCGATCGTCCGCCACCACCTGTGGCCGCTCGATCTTGAAATGAGTACCTCTCTTCAACTTCTCTGGTCGCCCGCTGATTTCACTTCAGCTTTCTAGACGCCCACTCTCCAATTGAAGAGTGCGGTCAAGCTCCTTCGGTCGTTCGCGCTTCATCTTTGGTTGACCGATCTTGACCTCCTCTAGCTTCCACTCATCTCTGGTCGTCCCCTGACTTCACTTCAGCTTCCTGGACGCCCACTCTCAAGTGAAGCCATTTGTCAAGCTCCTTCGGTCGTCCGTCATCAACTGTGGCCGACCAATCTTGACTCATCCCAGCTTCTACTCATCTCTGGTTGCCCGTTGATTGCACCTCAATCATCTCGGATGCCCACTCTCGAGTGAAGCTAACTGTCAAGCTCCTTCGGTCGTCCACCACCACATGTGGCCGACGGATCTTGACTAGGTTCCACCGTCTTCAACTGCTGGTCGTCCACTGATTGCACTTCAGCTTCCTGGACGCTCACTCCTGGAGTTGAGGACACTCGTCAAGCTTCCTAGGTCGTCTGCCACCACCTGTGGCCGACCTATCTTGACATTGTGTCATCCTTTTTCTTCAACTGCTCTGATCGCCCGCTGATTGCACCTCAATCACTCGGACGTCCACTCCTGG
The DNA here is from genome assembly GCA_001647135.1 of Pontederia paniculata. Lineage (NCBI taxonomy): Eukaryota > Viridiplantae > Streptophyta > Magnoliopsida > Commelinales > Pontederiaceae > Pontederia > Pontederia paniculata. The sequence goes on along the minus strand of LTAE01013810.1, from coordinate 179 downwards.
CATTGAAGATTCGTCAAGATCCTTCGGTCGCCCGCAGCACCTTCGGTCGACTGACTTTACATGTGCCACATTATCTGGCACACCTGTGGACGTCCGTTGATTCTCCGTGAATCCTTCAGGCATCCAATGTTCCTTCTTGTGGATACTTAGGGCGTCCGCTCATTCCACACTGAGATCCT
>LTAE01013809.1:0-12117 GCA_001647135.1 Pontederia paniculata | reverse complement strand
CGACCACTGTACTGAACTTGTCTATGTCCTGTTACAGAAATCAGCTCAAACAAGTTCATTAGTACAGACTGAGTTCACTTACAAATTTGTGATCATTCAAAACAATCTTGGGATCATAGATTCAACACCATAGTGTTCATGTGTAGATGTTTTTATGGATTTTTTAATTGCAAGTGGGAGAAAAAAAAACTTAAGGCATTTGTAAAAAATTTTGTAAAAATAATGTAAGTTTTCTTATGACGTTTTTCATTTATTACCATTTATTACGTTATACTTTTGTCCAATAAAAATTGATGCCAAACATTATTTATAAAAAATCGTTAATAAAAAATATTACGACGTAATAGTTAAATATCTCAAAATGATTGAACATCTAAATAGGCCTTAGTAAAAAAATAAAATTAAAATATTACAAATTAAATTTGCCTTATTTTTTTTAGAGATGAATTATGTAATAATGAACTAATAGTAAGTACTTATTTCACGGTTCATGCAGTTAAAAAATAGTCTTTATTTAATTAATTTAATTCACTATCATGATTCTTTTGCCTTGCTATTTTTTATGAACAAAAAAAAAGAACAGCTCAAACAACTTTGCCTTGGAAATATCGAATATTTAGTTCAAGTTATAGATCCAACTAATAATACTTGAAAAAAATATTTTCCATTTATTTTTTTTCCTTACCACTTTGATTTATTTTAGTCCGATTTTCATCATTGATTTCTTTTGAAATTTGAAACATTATTAAAGTGTGAAATTAAATCGTGACGAAACAAATGATTTAATCTATCAAATTAAATTACTATTAATTGACGAGAATTCAAGGAAGGGATTTGACAAATGGCATGCCTACTAAATTTACATATAATTAATACATTGATTGCAGTCAGAATTATGGAATAAAACAGTCAGCGTTCAGAAAAGATTATCAATAAATATGAGAAGTTAATGACCGTTAATATTACACCTGTACCAAATAAAATACAACAATCATATTATATTATAAAAAAGACAATATTATAAAAAGACGTGCTGACGGAGATGGAGTTAGCAAAAGATGCATATTGGATACTAACTTAATTACCACTAGAGCTATCCGTCCGTCTCGACTCGGTCCAAATTTATCAAGAATTTATCTTTTTTCAAAATATTTTTAGATTGGAGTCAACTTTAATTACTTAAAATATTAATTCTGACTCAATAAATTTGCATTATTCTGTATATCTTATAATCGAAACTATTAAATTTGAAATATGTGATTGAAAAAATATAAAATATGAAAATTAAATAAAATATTATTTTTAGTCACACATCTTAAATTTAATTGTCTTACACCGTGTCAAAATTATGAGGGTCAAAATATAAAAATAATAAGAGGGGTCAAAATTTGAATCATAAATTTCAAAGATGTCAATCAAAATCATATATTCATTCAATCAATTAAATAATTATATTATTTTGTTAGTATTTATTTTATTTATTTATGGTAACTACTAGTATATTAATAGAGATGGGACTCAAGAAGAAAATTTATTTAATTGACTACGTATTGTTGTGACGCTGACTTCGACGACTCAATAGTTGTGCATCAATTCGCCAAAGTCCTAAGGTGTAGCAATGGATTTGTGTGACAAATGTCATCAATAAATATAAGAAACAAGAGGCTTGTTATAGAAAAATCGATTTGAGACAAGGTTTTAAAAATGCAAGTATTATATTTTTATAATATTGCTAAACAAAACCTTGATCTTGATTGACAAAGAATTCAAAGTACTCAAAGTTATAGATAACAATAAAACTTAGGTCGTCCAAATTACAAACCTTTGCAAACATTAAGATTTCTTATGCAAATTCATCAATGACGCATAAAGATCAAGGGGACCCGAGTAATTTTTTTCCACCCACTAAAACAACATTTACTAAGTTCTTGCTATCGTGAATTTCACTAGAGTTTAACTGCTCAAACATCGGTGGTAAGCGTGGGGAGAAAAACACAAGCCAGTTACTTCACATTACATTATTAGTTTATTACTTATATGATTTGCACTGCTGGTTTTACACTCATAATTTGGTTTGCACATTACTGTTTTGCGCTCATACTAATTGCAAGTCCAGGGCTAATACTGATAACAGATTTATAAACTGAAATAGTGACTCCAAGAACTAATATCTTTGCAAAATTTAAGTTCAAAACAAAGCATCAAAACCTCAAAGATGTTACAACTTCAAGCTATCTTAAGAATGTATTGATCACTAGAAAGTCCACTACAACTGAGAGGTTCTCCTGAAAATGCTGTTGGAAAGAATACCTGTATGATTAAAAAGAATTAGACTCAAAAACATCGAAACACAAATGAAAAAGAAATAGAAGCAAAGAATAGACGGAAGTGAGACAGTAAAGATTGAAAGATAGATCATCACAAGATTGATTAGCCCAAACGTAATTATGCAGTACACAAATAAACCTCAATATATAGCTAACTATAGGATCAAGTGGTGCATAATGGAAAGCTTATTATATTTGATTTGTCTAAACCCTAAAAGAGTATGTTTTTTTAATATCAAATATGGTTTTAGCCATCTAAATAAGTCATAGGGAATGATCTGTCCAACACTGAAACCAAATGGACAAATTCGACCATTCAGATCCACAATTTAAATCATTTACACAAAGGCAACATTGCACTGAAGAAAGCAAAACATTGAAGTAAAGTAAGAATGACAACAAAGTAGAAGAGGCAGATAAATCAGAAATTGCCAAAAGTAGATGAGCAAAGAGTGAAAGGTTAATATTCAAATGGGATAATCAGTAACATGTTCTCTTCTTACTGGATTCTCATACAGCTACTAATTGTGTCACTGTTCCAATCTTAGGACACGAAAAAACAATGACAAATTAAACATACCAAAGAAACATGCAAATAGGACATGCAAGGATAGAAAAGTTATGTTCTGCCAAAAGTGTGTTGTTGACAGAAGTTGGCATACTAGCTCTACATAGTTCAATACAGTCACAAGAAAACTCTCAACACATTGGTCAGAACCTCAAGAGTTTACGTGAAAGTATTTAAACACCCAAACCATATATGGCAACAAATCATTATCATAAAAACAATAAATCCCCTTTAACTGACAGATAGATTCAACAATTCTGGATTTTCTTTCTAAAATGATCATGATCAATAAGCAACAAAGGAATACAGAACTAAACCCAAAACTAACTTTCCACACTAGCTCAAAGCACGTTAATAAGAAAACAACAGATGGAAACTAAGGAGAGCAGAGAAGAACTCAATGTGATAGTATTCAATACAAGTAACATCAAGGAACTAAAGTTTGCAGGAAACAATCGACCATTTGCATGAGATAACAATTGAAGCTCACCTCATATGTTGCTGGGGTACATAAAGACCCGAACTTTAGCACCCTACAAAGTTCAAACAGATCGTTTCATTAAGCAAACAACCCCCATTAGATCAAAAAATAGAACTTCTCAAAGCAGGAATGTCATTCTCACCATGGACTTTGGCGGGAGGTTGGACTTGAACTTGGCGCGTACGACGCCACTGTTACCGTGGGGGCGGGTGACCTTCCCCCAGATGCATCGGAAGCGGGTGCCGTCGGTCTTCGTCTTGGCCTTGTAGATGTACGCCATCCTCTTGCCGAGGTACCAGGCAACCTCCTCCTTAGTGTTCACTCCCTCAATCTGGACCAACGAGGTGTTCTCATACTGGTTTGACTTCGACCTAAAATTATCACAAACAGAAAACATCACATAAAATTGCAAAAACTCATCAAATACGCAATTCGTATGTAATGGAGTTACCTCTTGTATCCAAGGATCGTGCCCCGCACGTACAATCTGAAATCCGCGTCAAAAGAATGAGGAAATGAGCAGAAATGTGAGGTTGAAACAGAGGTGAAAACCTTGGATTACAAAGGAAAAAAAAAGAGGAACATTGCTCTGTTCGAACCTTACGCGCTCGCCCTGTCGCCCCTTCACCATTTCTTCCTCCTCCTCCTCGTCGCCGCCGCAGCCGCCGCCGTAAGGGTTTCTTTGGTATCGCGAGTGAAGCAGAGCGCGGGGGCGGATCGTAATAGGTTATAAAGAAACGGAAGGTGACCTTATGATTCGTGATACGTCAATCGGACGGTCTTCGTTTATTTTGTTGAAAAAGGCCTTGCGGGCTCATTTTGGTTCTTGGACCTGCCACTTTTTCTCTCTTGTTATGAGATCTTTGTTGATGGGCTTTGGCCCACCAATGATCTTGGTTTAATGGTTTTGTATTCTTAGCTTATTTTTATAATAATAGATAGTATATAAATAAGAAATGAAAAAAAAGGAGTATGTGGTCCCACTTAGTGGGTCATGTTTCAAGTTTCTCATTTAGAACAATTTATAATTCAAATATGGAATTTTTTTTTTGGAATGGGAGTAGTGATTTGATTGATTGAACATAAGAAATATGAAAAAAATATGAAAAGTAAATGTGAAAAAGTAGAGCACGAAATTAACTATTTAAAAATAAATAGCCGTGATGGAGTTATGCTTCCCGGCGTTAAATATAGTTTTGCTTCTTGTGTTTAAGAGAATAAATCTTATTTCAATCTTTGTTCTCAAGTAAACAATAATATGAGATTGCTGTTTTGCAAAGATCGAGATGTAGAAAATTGGACACAAGTAGGATTTAAAGGATGAGCTCATGGTTTTTGCTTTATTCAAAATCTCGCTGCCTCTTTCTATCTATAGAGAAATCTCACTGGATCTTGGATTGGATAAATATGTTGGTGAAGTTTATAAAGGTAGAAATCTTAGAAATCAATTTTGTTTATCAATCGAGATCAATGCTACCATAAGTTAACAACATGAAAATTTCTAGTATGATTTGTTAATTGTACCTTTTCAGCATGAACAGATTCTCTTAAGACTAATTGCATTGATATCACTTAAGTCAATGAAAAAACAAAGATACGATTGTGACACACACGTTAGAAACAAACAGTTAAGCAATCAAACTTTTGGTCATATGTAGAGAAGCAGTAGCAATTTATTATGATCACATAATGCAGTACATGAAATTCATAATGGTGCGACGAAATCAGCGACCGATACTAAAATCCTACATCAATCAATCGCTTGCGACACGGACAACCTGTTTTCCAACATTCTGACCCTTGAATAGGCCGATTAGTGCAGAGGGAGCCTTCTCAATGCCTTCAGCGATATCTTCAACATAAATCAACTTCCCTTCCCTGATATATTGAACAACCTTCTCCAAGAACTCAGGATACAAGTGCATGTGATCAGGTTGGATAAAACCTTGCATTCGGATGCGCTTCACCAGGACTGACTCTATATTATACATCCCCTCTGGTTGGGTGAGATTGTACTGCGATATCAGCCCACAAATGGCGATTCGGCCATAGAGTTTCATGTTCAACAGAACAACATCAAGCATTTTACCACCAACATTTTCAAAGTAGATGTCTATTCCATCAGGGAAACACCTAGTAAATGAAAGAATTGGCTTAACATATGAAAGAATTGGCTTAACATAGTTCTTCACCTTCTAAGGATAAAGGGGACATACTTAACAAAATAAACATATGAAGGTGGTACCTTTTCAATGCAGTATCAATATCTTCCTCCTTGTAGTTAAATGCATTGTCAAATCCAAAACGATTGATTAATAGATCAACCTGATCAAAGAAAGATAATCAGAAGTCTGAACAAGGACATAAAATATGTGATAATAAATATTGTGCAGCGTCGAATTTTAAGAACTGTATTCTGATACCTTCTCTTTTGTACCAGCACTTCCAACTACATAGCAACCCATCAATTTAGCAAACTGGCCAACCAGCTGACCGACTGCACCAGATGCTGCTGAGATGAACACTGTCTCCCCATTCTTAGGAGAACAAAATTCATGAAACCCCACGTAAGCGGTATGGCCCGGCATTCCTAAAAAAAGGATAAAGAACAAAGAAAAAAAACATGAACATTGTGAGGCACTCAGTGTACTGCAAAACATGAAAATCCCAGTAAACATTGAAAAACAGTCATCTTGAGTATCATAACCTGATTAATAAACTATTTCTAACATTTTACATTGATTATATGCACAGCATTCGGCTTAGTTAGAGTTATAAAATTGCTGGAGACAACAAGCTTATGCTCTTCATTCAAACAATGCTACTATCGACAAAGAATTAACACAAAAAACATCACAACAGTCTCTGGCGCCAACTCAAATTAGCATCAAAAGGAATTTATACCATTAGCATGTGAATTTTGCATCTTCCTCGCAAAATTATTTTACCTAGAATGCCAGTGTAATAAGATAGAGGGACATCAGTGTATTTGATCTTCACTAAGCCTTTTGGTTCTGTTACAAGACTGAATTCCTCCCAGGCTGTTGACCCCCACACTAAATCTCCAACCTTGAAATCTGGGTGACTGGAGTCGATAACTTTGGACACACCATAACCAGAAATAAGCTGCACACAGATGAAACAGTATAAATGCTTCCTCTCATATGTGCACATAAATACTTCAATACTGACATTAATACATAAAATATAAAATCCAACAGGATTCTGATAAGATGTTAAATTGAGTTTAGAGAGAACAAATAATAAATTGAGAACTCTTTTAAAGGACAAACTGAATTTGAGGTGCTTTCCGAGATTTGAAACCTTGAGGAGCAATGACTTAAAAGATTGAACTTTTATAGCCTAAAGATATATAAATTCAAACCATTCCCTCCACCATAATGTTATGTTGAATACAATTATTAGAATACAGATAAAAAAAAATGTCTACATATTTGTTGCACTAACACTTTGTTTCACCAAATTACTCACTTAGGATCTGGATTTTTCGGTAGGTCAAGAACTACTGAGATGTTGTCTTTCCTTATCTTCGTTATTTTCTTTTCTTAACGCATCGATGTTTCCTCTTTTATTATGATTAACATTGATTCATGGACCTCGGACTAAAAATTTCTGAATTCACAAGTGGGATTTAAAATCATGTTCTACTGCAAGCATTGTAATTGTACACTACGCCAAAATGGAAGGTAAAAAACAAGGAGAAAGCACAAGAAGAAGAAGAAATAAAGAATCTTTCTCACTGATCCAGGAGTGAAACGGGAGATGTAGGAGCCCTTAGGGTCGGGGTGGGACATGCGGCCTCTCATGTAAGGGTCGCAGGAGAGGTAGAGGTTCTTGAAGAGCACGACCCCCGTCGATCCCTCCGGCACCTTCGACGCGACGGCGCCGGACGACCGGAGGACGAAGTCCTCCTCCGTCGGGTACCCGGTCACGTAGTCCCTCAACGCTATCTGCTTGTTGCTTCCGGCCAACTCCATTTCCTCTCTCTCTCTCTCTCTCTCTCTCTCTCTCTCTCTCTCGTATGAGATGCGTAAATAAGGTTCTATGACATCCTTGGCTGCATGATAGCTTTTTAAAAAGCTTTTCCAATGTTGATTGTTTGGTAAAAAATTTAAGCACAGCTTTTTTATAAAATTGGTTGTATTTCAAAACAATTTTTGAGCTTTTTATCGTGTTCCATGTGTAGATATTTTTATGATTTTTTTAATTACAAGTGTGAGAGAAAAAAAATAGTAAGAAATAAAGTTGAAATACTACAAATTAAATTTTCCTTATTTATTTAAGAATTATGAATATGTAATAATGAATTATTAGTAAGTACTTATTTCACGGTTCATGTAGTTACAAAATCATCTTTATTTAATTAATTTAATTCACCATCATGATTCTTTTGCCTTGCTATTTTTTATGAACAATAAAAAATAACAGCTCAAACAACTTTGCCTTGGAAATATCGAATATTTAGTTCAATTTATAGATCCAACTATAATACTTAAAAAAAAATAGTTTCCATTATTTTTTCCTACCGCTTTGATTTAATTTAATCTGATTTTTCACCATTTATTTCTTTTTGAAATTTGAAACATTAAAGTGTGAAATTAATATGACGAAAGCAATGATTTAATATATGAAATTAAATTACTATTAATTGACGAGAATTCAAGGAAGGGATTTGACAAATGGCATGCCTTCTAAATTTACATATAATTAATACATTGATTGCAGTCAGAATTAATGAATCAAACAGTCAGCGTTCAGAAAAGATAATCAATGAATATGAGAAGTTAATGACCATTAATATTACACCTGTATCAAATAAAATACAACGATCATATTATTATATTATAAAAAGGGTAAAATATTTGTGTATCTGGAGCATAATCTGTATGAGTCCGTGATCATAGATCTACACTAATAAATTTCTAAAAAAATGTGAAAAAATAAGGTGATATAAAATAAAGTGTTGCACACTCATTAACTTTTTTTTTAAGATAATATATGATAAATTAATCACGACCCCCTTCCCTCCCCCTCTCCCCCCAATCCTATTAAGGTGACCTGTGACCTTTTCCGATTTACGTTATTTCGGTAGTGAGGTGGCGATGGAGATGGAGTTAGCAAAATATGCATATTGGATACTTAATTACCACTAGAGCTATCCTATATTTTAATATTTTATACATATAATATTCTATATACATTTATTTTAAAAAGTAATATTACTATATGTCCATGTGGTAATCCATGTCAACAAAGTGATCTAATAACTTGCTATTATCGATTAGGAGAAACATTTTGTTATGAAATATAACTTTGAGGACGAATTTATTAGAAAGTAAATAGTGAAAATTACTCTACACGTGTCAAGTGATGTTATGCATTATTTTTTATTTTATTCGACATCTTTTGTAGTTGTCTTAAAAGCTATTGACGATGATAAAAAATATATATTCGAACCCATCAATAATAATATTATTTTTCATTTTTAAAAATTTTGAACATTATTAATCTTTAAATGAATATAATTATTTTGTATGACTTATTTTGTTATACAATTATTTTTAAACAATATTATGATTTTTCAAATTATAATTAATGAAATATGTCCACATGTGAAAAGGCAGGGGATTCCTATTTATACAAAATTCAAAATTATTATAAAGGATGTGTGACATGAAAAATACATGACTCATTCATTAAGCCCAAATAGAAAGAATCTTGAAAGCTATGCGTGTACAGATATTAAATTAATAATGTTTATTGGGGTAAACATCTTGTAACAATTTTCTTATATATGGTTGTAGAAAAATAATCATTTGATAGTTGATTCCATCATTTGTTCTTATGATTAATTAATTTCGACAAGCACTAATGCATCTTATGCGTACTTCATCGATTCCGATGATCTGGTTCATTCCGATGGTGTTTGGGTTAAAGAAATTAAAGCCGACTCGATTACCTAATTTTAGATATATTTTAATATGTTTAATCTTGTTGTTAAGTTATAATATTATGTAATTATTTTATACTTAATTAAATCATTCACTAGTAGTACTCTATTTCTTTAAATTTATTTTGTTATTGTTTTTCGTGTAACTCATCTGTATTATATTTTCTTAAAAAATAAAATGTAATATTTAGATCGAAATTGGCTTGTGTTTTTTTTACAAAAGCAGACCCAAGCTGACGACATACACCATAATTATTAGTCAAATAACGATTTTATTTCATTGAAAATAATAATTTCTTTTTCTATATTTCACTGAAATTTAATTCAAAAGATTTCGATTATATATNTGGGTCTCTCGATCGTCCTATCTCCATCCTTTCTATTTTCTTTTCCTTTCAGATTAATTTCTGTGCACCCTTTCCCTCATGCAATATCTGATCTCTCCTCTTCCTCCATCATAACTGAAGGTACTGACTTCCTCTCTCCTTCTCTACGGAATAAAAGATGAGAAGGGCATTCCATTCTCCAAAGGATGATAGCTGGGTAGCATGGGCATCCATCTCTTTGCAACACAGATGAACTTTCCTTCTATTTTTTACCATTAAGAGATGCATATTTCAACAAAAGAGATGATGAGCTCTGGAGTTCCTTCTGTAGTCGAAAAAAGTTGCTGCATTTTTAAGAGTCCAGATTGCATGAATAAAAAAAAGGAAGTTATTTTTCTTTATATAAAAAGAAGCACGATCTGGTTGATGATCTCATTAATGGACGATTGAGATAAGGAGTTGTAATTTACAGTCTGAATGCTAAGCAGTATAAATATTTTGAATAATAATAATAATAATAATAATAATAATAATAATAATAATAATAATAATAATAATAATAATAATAATAATAATAATATGTTTGTGCAGCGTTTTAAATTACAGCACACCCCAACAACACTCACATATTTGTTATATAGTGTAGACCTCTTAGCACAAGCATATACTAACAAGCTCACATAATAATATGAGAAAAAAATGGCTTTTGCAAAATAAAGCATTGCACACTCATATCCCTAGCGCATTTGTACAAAAGTTATTGACATTTTTTTTGTATAAGTGAATAATGTTTATATATTTCTGAACAGAATGTATCATTATTTTTTTTCGTACGCTACACACACTATATTAAAAGTGTACTACACGTTCATGTCCCCTAAATATATATATGAGTCTCAATAGTATTTAAGGATAATATGTTATTACATATGTTAGTGCATATATATTTGATAAACTCTACTTAATTAAATTATATATATATATATATATGTGTATATATATATATATATATAATTTAAATCATTGTTAAAAAAAGCAAATATAAATAATAAAGTGTATTAAAGATGAAACATAGTGTAACAAGGATATGTAATTTTATATTTTATATTAAATTTAAACCATTGTTAGAAAGCAAATATAAATAATAAAGTATATTAAAGATGAAGCACAGTGGAACAAGGATATGTAATAGATTTGATTTTAAATCTTGATCATATGTATGTTTTCGCCGGTGTCCCTCCTTCCTTCTTTCTCTACTCATGTTGTTATGTACGTGAAGGTGAGAAGGAAGAATAGGAAATAAGACAGAAGATGGAGAAATAAAAAATTAGAGGAGAAAAATCTATAAAAAGGGATATAAAGGATAGAGGTGGATGGATCTTGAAGGACTACGAGTTCGCCATAAATTATCATCGAGTAAGGTAAACTCAATAGCAGATGCCCTTAGCCGAAAATGGGAAAGTCTGCTCAACTATTTGAGGCTATGTGATGAGTTTAACAGGTGGAACCCGATGCTTGGTAATAATGGGGCGATAAAAAAATCTAACTAAAATAGAAAAAAACATGAAAGAACTATAAGCTAATATAAGAACTAATAGTATGCATATCACATTACGTTGACTAATAGTTAAAGAAAGTTGAATGTATTAAAAAAATAACCAAACTTTTGTGGAATTTTAATTAGTGAAAATTTAAGTACCTAGTAAGAAGAGAACAAGTATGATTAATGTAAATGAGAGAGAGATTTCTTGAAAGTATGATAGGATTCCTATTTTGTGTAGTGTAACGCCCGAAAAAAAAAAATAGAAAATGGAGAGGAAGGATCACTATGGTTAAACTGTAGCGATCCATTGGTCACTACGGTTTGACCGTAGTGACCAAACAACGCTGATGCTTCACGAAAATGATACAACTATGACATTTCCAAAACTCCCTTTATATCCCCTTTACAGATTTTTCTCCTCTATTTTTTTTTTCTCCATCTTCTGTCTTGTTTCCTATTGTTCCTTCTCACCTTCACGTACGACAACAGGGGTAGAGGAAGAAGAAAGGAGAGACACCGGCGGCGTAGCAGAAATTCGAGGACGTCACGGTGGAGGCCAAGGCTAGGAAGGAAATGCAGGAATGAATCAAACATCTATAAGGTGTGTTTAATGAGATTCAACAACGATGTTAACATAATCTGAGTTAATTTCATATTTTTTTAATCTTATATCGTTTAGGCTTATATGCAAAAAATATGATTTTTCTTGCCAAACAATTTTTTATTATAAGAATGTTAAAGATTTATTTTCATATAAGTAGGATTGCCCTTTCTATATAATAAAGTTTTGATGATATTGTTTATGTATAATAATTGTTTTAAGGTCATATTTTTAAGGATGAGAGAACATTAACGATTAAATTAGAGATAGGGGTGGCATCCGAGCGGGGCGGGGGCGGGG
>LTAE01013807.1:0-12121 GCA_001647135.1 Pontederia paniculata | reverse complement strand
AGGAGTAAAACCCTAACTTAGCCTACAAGTAAAAGAATTCTTATTTCCTAAAATAACAACACAATTTCTGTTAGGACTCTAAACAGAATATTTGGTCCTAATTAATTCCGAATTTCTAAATTAAATAATTCAGCCATGGGTTGTTTGGGCCTCTTCATGTGGAGACTCTTCATGCAGCCCAATTTGTAATATATTGAGCACTTGAGTTTGATCCTGAGTCTTCAATCCAGTTTGAAGATAATTTTCCACAGCAGCTTGAATTTGTTTCGCCCGCAATCTTGTTATGGGCCCAATATTCAATGGCCAAGATTTTTGATCATCTTCAGCAGCAACATCTTGATCATCAAGAGTCTCTTCCTTGGCATCATGTTCCATTATGTCATATTCAAATTTGGCAACTTCTAATTTCGTATTGTCTCCAAATTTGGCAGCTTCCGAATTCATATCAGTCATTATGGCATCTTAGATCACTGACCTGTAGGATCCAAAGTAGGGGGAAAACAAAATCCACCATGGGCTATAAAGCTCATATATGTAAGGCACAATAGAAAGATACTTTTCATGTAGAATAAAAGCATGAGACTTAAACCATATCATCATAATTAATCATTCATAATCATAACATGAGGGTCATCATAAAGCATCATACATATCTTTACTTTTTTACATATATCATCTTTCTCATATCTTGCTTTCTTTCTTTATTTCCTTTCATCATCTTTAGCTTATCATCTTTCTTTATATAACTTTACTTTCAACATCATTAGCATATCATAACTTTCTTGCATCAAGAGTGAGCTATGACATATAGTCAAACATCAATCACTCTAAGTGTATACGTAAGGAGTAAGTTATGACCAATGGTCAAGTATCAAGTACTCCACATCATCATCATCATTAATTCCTCATCTTTGCTTTATATTTCCTTTCTTTACATGCATCAGCTTTCTTATACTTAGAATACATACAATACATCATCATTCATTGTTCATCCTTCCTTAACATCTAAAGTAATATGCTCTATGCAAGTGTTAAGCCAAGTGATTATCTTCTTAAGTTCTTCTTGTCCCATTAATGACTTTGAGGTGACTTTGAGGGTTGCTTTGTTGTGACTTTGAATGACTCATGAGTCTTTAGAGGCTTCGCCAATAGGTCAGTGGGGGTGCATAAGTCACGACTAAAAAGGATGCTCGAGAAATTCATTTGTTGCAAGGCAGAGACAAGGTCATACAACATGAACTAGGTAGCAGCTGATCTACCAGTTCTCCATCATCATTAACACTGTCGCTCCCAAACATTCAATACATGGCGGCCTCATCATTAATTTTCGTGTGAATGATTGACCCTTTATCTTGTCCACATATTAGTCCTTAGGATTACATAAGAATTCCACATCATCTACTATTAGAATAAAAATCATTCGACATAATAGAAATCTGGAATACTGCAATCACGACCCGTGACTAACCTGTCACGGCCCGTGACTAACCTGTCACGGCCCTATGACCTATCACGGTTCGTGAAAGCTCCGTCACGGTCGTGACCGAATGGTCGACACATCCATTAACGTGGTCACGGACCGTGACAAACTTGTAAAGGTCGTGATTGAACGTTAGGATCTTCAAGTAGCATGGCCCCCATGACAACCATGTCACGACCGTGACCGAAGAGTCTTCATTTTCCTCATCCTCGTCAACGTTCATGACTTCTCTCACGACCTCGTGTCACGGCCCGTGATGGAATAAGCACAATCGTGACCGAAGGATAAGTTTCCTGCACCTACTGTCAAAGCTCATTACACAACCATCAGGGCCATGACCGAATAGGGATTTTCCTAGAATCTATTGTCACGGCCCGTGACGTGACCATCACGGTTGTGACCGAAGGGGGTGACTTCGCCCTCTCCTGTCACGGCCGTGATCGAGACTTCCAAGGGTGAATTTCGCCCCTTTTTCTTCATGTTCCTTAGAGGTATTTCATCATATGGGGATTGATGAACTACATTTTCTACAGATTTTAGTACTAAGAAATACATCATCTGAGTCTTATATACTTATCATAATTCATCTCTAAACAATCTTCATCACATAGTGAGCAATTAAGCATTTCTAGGACATGGACATCATAATTCTATCATGAAGCATAGAACCAAGGGTTCAAGACATATCATCATCATATAAATTCCTTCATAGATCAATCTTCTCTAAATCAATCCAATCATACTAGATTAATAGACAATTCTATGACATCACATCATCATCCACTTGAGTTTAACAATGGTTCTAGAACATAGCGAACATCATGCTAATCTATTCATAACATCTAGAACAACCTAGCATGCAATAATCTGTCAAGAAAATCCTGATCTAGAGGAATCTGCCTATTTACATACCTGTTAGCCCATAAGCTCGATGTCTCGCTCGTCTTCAATCCATTACTGTGTTCATCTATGGTGATCTTAACATGGCGTCGCTCTCTAATCCTTGATTCGCCTTCTCCTTGGATGTGGTAGAGAAAAGAACTAGTTGTAATGGAGGAAAATGAGTCCTCCTTTGGTTGGGAGAAAATTAGGGCCGGTTGGAAAATCATGAGGAGGAGAGAAAAGAAGGAAACCCAGATATGGTGGTTTAATTTGAGATTCTGGCCAATTAAATCTGAATTCTCGATTTAAATTGATTATAAGGGCATTTTTGGAATTGGAAATCTGGGGGTTACATAATAATCTCCTTAAAATTAAATTCGTCCTCGAATTTGTACGTATAGAATGCCAATCTAACCAAAAGGTTCACAACTTTTCTTTTATCTCTTTAATATAATCCATCACTGCTCGATCGTTCTTGTATATTTTACTTGGACACTTAATTCTCTTTGTCTTCATTGTGTTTAGGATATCAATTCTATATCAATCATCCTTGTCTCTGATGATTCATGATTAATTCATTTATATTCTATACTCCACTCATAACTCCTTATTGATCGCTATAACTTTCAACTGGTAGTCAAACCTTTAGACCTTAGTGATATTCAATAATTAAATTGATATTTATACATTTCCTTGAGCTTGTATGGGACACTCAATAAAGTCTTTGCCTTTTGCTTTTCTTATTTTACCCCTTAATAATTTATGAGAATAACAATAATTCAAATCATCTAGAATTTCAGAATTTCTCCAATGGTTACCTATGCATTCTCATTTTTCTTATGATCATTTGATAATCACTAATCATGTCTTTTATTCTTCAAAGACATCAATCAGGTTAAGCTTCTAAAGGAAATCATTGTTGCAGTTTTCTCTTGTGTTACTCATTGAGTTCTTATACACAATAAATGTATCACCTCTTGGTTGTCAAGTAGTGGATAACCTCCTTAGAAATATTGTTATATATTTTTTCATAGCATCCATCAACACTTCTCTTGATGTAGCGAACTTGTGTCTATCACCAATTCTGATAATTCATGATTATCCATATTCGTCATAATGTTAACTAACTTAAGCTTCTTTTATCATCATTTGGAGATATATATGTTTCCTAACTCATTTCCCAATCATCTTTATCAAGTATTCGGATATCATTTAATCCACCTAATCGTAATCAGTACCTGCACATTTACATGTGGTCACATTCATCTTTGCACATCCTTAGGTAGCATGGAATACCATCTTCTAATTTGTCATATCAAGACACAGACTCATCTTAATCATAACCCAACTGGAGCAATTTGAATAATGAAGAAATCAATCATAACACGTAAACATTTTAATAATCATTATGAAATATTTCATGATCGAATTAACTTTTGGAATTATTATATTCTCGTCACAACCTCATCATCACTTTAAACTTCACATTATATTTGAGGTCTTACCCCACATGAGATAATAAGATCAACATTAACTTAAACTATATGTTAGTGGTCAAAATTTCATAGGTCCTTTATTAACTAGTTGATGCAAATGGAGGACAACGTGGTAGCGGATCGTCCATTCCTGAATAGTCATGTACAATTGCACTCGTTGTGAAAGTTGGTCTTAAGGATCAATTATTCTTCATACATGTCTAAGGAGTTTACTTTCATTATATCTCATTGGAGTAAATGAACAAGATTCATAGCTTAGATCAAACATGATACTGATTCACTTATTTAATCATGACTTACTTTTAACTTTAAACTTGGGTAATCTTTAATCTTTCAAAAGTTAGACTTCTTGATCTAATTGTTCAACATACATCATGGGTGGATGAAAAATATATTCTTTTCATGTCTCTACATGTGACTTTGGTCATGGACTATTTGGTAGTTGCTTTAATCAAATGACACTCACACTCTCATTTGTACATGTGTGCCTTTTACTATCCTTTACCTTAGACAATATTGTCTTGGTTCATCTATACAATGATCCATTATGCAAGAAAGGATCTCAATATGACCTGTATAGATCTCATCAATATGATCAATCAAATCATGTTCGATCATGTTTTTTTCCTTTCTTTATTCTTAAAAATCCTTCTTTGTACCACATTTACTATTTGTGGTAGCAACTTAACATCGTCAATTGAGAAAAATATTAACATAACTGTCATAAATACATTATAAGGTGAGACTATTAACATTTCCTTCATTGTTGAGAATCATGCTAAAGATCACACTTGGCTACCCTCCTCTAATGTCAATCTTAATAGTTTGCAGACTAAAATAAATAATTATTTCTTAATCTCGTCGCATGTTGAGTCATCATAATACGTCCTTCAAATCTTAATTTCTACATCACTTATGATAAATCCATTACCTACCCGATCATCATTAGTTTTTAAAATTTATCTTGATCAAATCAAGCATTAAGTTCCTTGAATCTATTTCAAAATTTCAATTTCTATCATTTGATCCAATCATTCATCGTTTATTTAGAATTTCCTTATTTCATTCACGGACATGGAATTTGAACATTCCTATTTTCTTAATGTTATACTTCTTCCAACTTTACCCACTTAAATCTTTCAAAATTTAAGTCCATCTATTTAATCTATCAAAAATCTTAAAGTCATAATGTTCAATTATCATTTATTATAGTAATAATCAAGACTTCAACATCAATATCTTCTATCAAAATTCAACTTGATGTCCAATCATTTCTACCTGACAACTCCTCAAAATATCACCCCAAGTACTATTCATTCTATTTGTTTCATAATTTTATCTATATAAGAATTCAGTTTAAATAATTCTTATTCGCCTTAGAAGTCTATTCTTCTAATCCATCATATGAAATCTTCAAAATGTATAGTCATCTAATCATTTTAAATTTTATAATTGGGCACTTAATTCTCAATCAATATTTTGATCATTCAAAGTTGCAATATCAGTATAATTTTTTTTTCCACAAGGATCATATTAATAATCTTTTGCTTCTCTAAAAAATTTCTTATTCATTATGTCCCCGAATAACCTCCTTAGGAATCGGGTTATATCATTAATTGGCATGGTGTGATATCATATCACTACTTTACTGGTACGTCTTTTACTAAAGTAACACTAGTTTCTATGAGAATTACTTAGGGGTCTTCTTTCATATCTATTTTATCGTCAAGATAATCATGAATCTCTATTTCGATACTTGAGTCATATTGTCCTATTATCTTGGGCCTCTAATTGTTGTTTACTGCTTGCTGTGTGATATCATTAACTTACTTTTCTTAATATAACATTTCATTAAGTCACTTCAACTTCACCACGCAAAAATTCTTTGTGTGGGAGAATAAAATCCTTCGTTCACATGACCTCTCAAAAATCAATGAGACAAGATATCAAGTAAACATCATCACCTGTTGGACATTAAATTCATCATCTAGTTCCTTGAGGTCCATTTCCTATCTTAGAGACATCATATAGGATATGAGAGTTCTCCCCGATTATGAGTAGCTTTAGCCCGATGGTTAACTACGCGTTTGGGAGCCATCTATACATATTATGAAATAATCATATGAATCATAACAATCAATGCCTTACAATAGAAACTTACTTCTGGTTGGTGCTGGGACTGTCTATGATGCTTTGCACATGAGACTCTATCTACAATGGGAACATCAAGAGAGCCCCGACTTTAGGCTCTGATACCATAACTGTAACGCCCCCAGAAGACCATCCTGCCACGTGGCAGAATGCCCTCCCGGGGATGCTACACATCATACTTAAACTTGACTTAAAGGTTGACTAACAAGGTTGCTCAACTAATGCGGAATACATAAAACAAATAAAAATTCTCTTCATACATAAAATAATTGTAAAAGTCTTACATAACATAAATTGTCACATCAATAACTATTACATCACTTTGGAAAGGAAATAATCTAGAGACAACTTGACTTATGACCACTACTCATGTGCAAACAACAACATCATCACGAACATCTATCATCGCATGCACCACCAATCATGATGGCACCTTAGATCACTAACCTGCAGGATCCAAAGCAAGGGGAAAACAAAATCCACCATGAGCTATAAAACTCATATATTTAAGGCACAATAGAAAGATACTTTTCATGATGGAATAAACGTATGGAATTTAAACCATATCATCATAATTAATCATTCATAATCATAACATAAGGGTCATCATAAAGCATCATACATATCTTACTTTCTTACATATATCATTTTTCCCATATCTTGCTTTCTTTCTTTACTTCATTTCATCATCTTTAGCTTATCATCTTTCTTTACATAACTTTACTTTCAATATCATTAGCATATCATAACTTTCTTGCATCAAGAGTGAGCTATGACATATAACCAAACATCAATCACTTTGAGCGTATACATAAGGAGTAAGTTATGACCAATGGTCAAGTATCAATTACTCCACATCATCATCATCATTAATTCATCATCTTTGCTTTATATTTCCTTTCTTTACATGCATCAACTTTCTTATACTTATGATACATATAGTACATCTTCATTCATTGTCCATCCATTCTTAACATCTAATGCAATATGATCCATGCAAGTGTTAAGTCAAGTGGTTATCTTCTTAAGTTCTTCTTGTCACATTAGTGACTTTGAGGGTTTCTTTGTTGTGACTTTGAATGTATCATGAGTCTTTAGAGGCTTTGTCAATAGGTCAGTGAGGGTCCACAAGTCACGACCAAAAAGGATGCTCGAGAAATTCATTTGTTGCAAGGTGGGGAGAAGGTCAGACAACAGGAATTAGGTAGCAGTTGATCTACTAGTCCCCCATCATTAACATTATCACTCCCAAACATTCAATGCATGGTGGCCTCATCATTAATTTCGTGTGGATGATTAACCCTTTATCTTATCCACATATTAGTCCTTAGGATTATATAAGAATTTCACAGCACATACTATTAGAATAGAAATCATTCGACATAACATGAATTTGGAATACTGCGGTCACGGCCCGTGATAGCTCCATCATGGCTCGTGACTGACCTGTCACGACTCGTGAAAGCTCTGTCACGATCGTGACCGAATGGTCGACTCGTTCTTTAACGTGGTCACGGCCCATGACAAACTTGTCACGGCCGTGACCTAATGTTAGGGTCTTCAGGTAGCATGGCCACGACCCATGACAACCATGTCATGACCGTGACCGAAGGGTCTTCATTTCCCTCGTCCTCGTCACGATTCATGACTGCTCTCACAACCTCGCATCACGGCCCGTGATGGAATAAGCACGATCTTGACCGAAGGGTAAGTTTCCTGCACCTACTATCACGACCCGTTACATAACCATCACGGTCGTGACCGAATAAGGATTTTCCTAGAATCTATTGTCACGGCCCATGACGTGACCATCATGGCCATGACCGAAGGGGGTGTCTTCGCTCTCTCCTATCATGGCCTGTGACACGCCAGTCACGACCGTGACCGAGACTTCCTAGAGCGAATTTCACCCTTTTTCTTCCTGTTCACTTTTGGGCTCTTCACTTGTGTACAAAAGTTGCCAAATCTACTACTTAATTCGTAAGTATGTACGCATCTACATGTTTTTATGAGTTGAAATGCATTTAGGTCTATTTTTATACCTATTTCTGATTTTAGGTCGAGTCAACTCATTTTGATATCCTAAAAATATGAAAATGTAATTTTTTAAGTATTAAAAGTAGTTTTTAATAACATTGGTTGAGACTAAGTAAAGTTAAAGTATTTAAAAGTAAGGCATATGGAGGTCCATGCACTAGAATCCTAAGAATATATTATAGTGTATTTATCCTCATGTCCTGATGGCTGATGGCCTTTACGCTGACTAACGAGTCCATTTGCGAGGGTTCGTAATCCATCAATTTCAGGTTTTTTTTCTCCTCTACGACAGAACAATTAGTCATTTTAAAATGTTAAAAAATGTGTGACAGACTCTTTTTTTATATAGATAATTTTTTGTACATCACATTTTTTAGTTTAATCTTTATTTTCTATTTCTCTTTAAGCATATAATAAATGACATATTTCTTTAACTATTACTTTAGTATTTATAGTATTTTTCTTTTTTTTCCACATATTACGGATCATTCCTAGCACTTATTACATATGTTGATTCAAAATTTGTATATATATATATATATATATATATATATATATATTTATTTATATATATATATATAATTAAATAGTTTTGTCTACTAATACTTTATACTCGAGACAATTTTTTTACTATGTTTTAAAATGAGCTTTTTCATATATTAGATCAAATAAGTTTGTTTCTTGGGAAAATACTTTACAAAAGTCACAAAAGTACATTGTAAAACACAATTAATAAATTATCGGATAATGCATATTGATAAATATACATTTTTTAACAATTACTAGATGTTGTTGATAAGTTTCAAGGAAGTAAATCCTCTACAAATTAAACTATTAAAACATTTTTTATTTCTAGTATTGAATACTAGTTTTTATTCATTTTTAGTTGATTTTTTATATTTATTTACAGTGATTTATTTTTTTAAAACAAAATTGAGGCTCCAAAGTGGAATATAGAGCACCTTTTTCATCTATTAGTCATACATAATTTTCAAATATTTGTAAAATATGTCTAACCTGCAATAAAAATATATTTTATAACGGTGCAGTTTTTACACCCTAATTTTTGTATTGATTACTTTTTATGTAAACGTGAATCCACTAACTTCATGGCTACACTGTTGGTTACATCATCATAGATTTATTTAATCATAAAAACAATATTCAAATCAAACTAAAACAATACAATTATTTCTTCGACAATGATGGTGATTTAAATGAGAAAGTGACATGGTTCTTCGATAATTATGATGATTTAAATAAGAAAGTGACATGGTTCTTATGTTATACGAAGCACGTTAGGAAATCTGTCCTAACGAACCACAATCAAGCGGAAGCGAAAAATAAGAAGGAATCATAGGAAAACACGAATTAAGAAATGGAAATATCGATCAATATGCGAACCTGTGCATAAGAATCAATATCAAACTGATGAAATTTAAATGAATTACAAAATAAGATATTACCCGCAATCCAAGTCGGAGTTCACGAGGAAGAAAGGAGATATCTTCTCCTAAATAATCATAATTCAAGATGACAAAATATTATATATATGATTATGGGTCAGTCCTCTTATTTATAAGAGAATGTCAGATCATTCTCCAGGAAACTAAATACCAAATAAAATCTAATGGGCTAAAGGTCCAAGCAGACTATCCAAACAACTAAGGTCTAGTTACCATTATTCTAGTTTAATGCAAATTAAATATTTTGTACATATCCACATGATGAGGTTGCTGTTCATAATGACTTCAGAATGCTATAATCGTGGCTTTGAGTTCTTATAACTTCATGTCCAAATTAATGAGTTCTATTCAACGAGGTGCTTCATCAGCTTCAAATATGGCAGGTTCAAATATGGTAGGTCCGAATTTGACAGTTGCTGAATTCATGACACCTCCAAATATGACAGCTTCCGGAATCATATCATTCCCCTCCTCTTCAAAAAGATTCGTCCTCGAATCTATAAATATCCAAATTGATGTCTTAAGAAAGTACATGAAAGCACATGATCCAATGACCACTTTGGGTGCCTGCAAAAGAAACTTGAACACAAAAAAAGTGAAAGGAAGTTCACACTCCCCTGGGTGAAAGATTTCGTGCCCATGATAAGAAAGCACAGGATTTGAAGCTTGAGAGGTCATCAAACTTGTGTATAATCATCATCTAGGTCACTAATGTTCGGTTTTGATTATTTCCATCACTCAAGTTATATAAATTATGTATGTATTTTTGGAGTCAACTCATTGATGTGTAAATCCAATGAATTCAAAAAGATCCAATGAATTTAAAAAAACTATCCAACCCACAAACTAGACCAATAAAATAATAAACTTAAGAGTTTGATTACAATTTAGTATAATTTTTCATAAAACAAAGTTGATCCTCTCAAAATAAGTCCATAAAAAAAATTATTGGTTTAACTTTTTATTTGTAATTTTTTATCTCTTATTAGTTAATAAATTTTCTCTTTTTTATCATTGAAAAATATTTTGTATGATAGAGCTCATACTATATGATAGTTAAAATTAAGATGTTCAATTTTATATTTTAATTATAATATTTATGTACAACTGCTACTTATTTCTCTTGATAAATTTTAGTTCTATTTTTCTTTTTTTGAAAAATGAGTACACAAAATAGGCCATTGGAAAAACAACATCAAGAAAATTGACTAATTGGATTATGTTTTTTAAAATAATTTTACATATTTTTTAAAATTTAAAATATCACTTAAAAGTGTTGGATAACTTTTTACACCGAAAAAATCGTTCAACTAAAAGTACTTTCACCCATAATCTCTCTCATTTCTCGTCCATTGATAAGCATTGCATCGCCTTGCTAATTCCATCTATGAGCAAACTTGCAATAAAAATATACTTGTGGAGAAGAAGAAAAAGATTGAAAAAAGAGTTTCTAACTGCAACTCTTTCTGGATATAAAAGTTCTAAAAGAATATTTCTTATTTTTTTTAAAATGTTCAAACAATTGCTGAAATGGTTTGAAAGAATTACACAAAATCATAGAAAAAAAATATTAATACAAAAAGTTCATCTTTGGATCTCAATACTTTTTATTTCTTTAAGTTTCTAATTTCATATATGTTTGCAAATTATCGGCCGTAACTAAAAGAATGATCGTATTAAAAGTTCAGAAATTAATTAGAAATTTGAAGGAAGAAAATAGATAAAACATGAGAGAAAAATAATTTTAATGCTTGTTTTTTCTGTGAGATGATTTGTTCATTTTAATGTACTTTGCCTTGGTAAATTGCCATGATCCATCAACAAGTAAGCTTATATCTTTGTAACAGTTAATTAGAAGGCTAAAACCATTTTTTTTTAAAAAAAGATATCATAAATAGCTCTATTAAAAACTTTCATTTTTTTACGACGTTAGCCTACTTAACAGCAGAGTGACCCATGAGATTGTTTTATGTAACTTGAGTGATGAAAACAATGAAAACCGAAGATTAGTACCTGGATGATGATTTTACACTAGTTTGATGACCTCTCAAGCTTCAAATTCGAAAGCACATTTAGGAGCAAATCTCAAAATTTTGTGGACCTTCCTTTATGAATTAAGATTCTGTTGAACAGATTGTGCAATGCACTCCAACAAAACAATGATTCAGCATGAACAAAATTAAATGCATTCAAATCATGGAAATCAATTTGATCCAACATTAGTTCTTCATGAAAACATTCAACTGAATTCCCACAAGATAGAAAATATTTTAAATGATCAGAACAATCACGCAAATTATTATTATAAATCAGAAAATCTTCAATGGATATAAAGATAAATTTCTTATGAAAACCAAGTATGGTAAATCCATGGAAAACAATGAGCAGCATGAGTATGTCCAATGACAAAGAACCAATAGACAACTTATAAAATCCGTTGTTTCTTCCACAGCATCTCGGACGCCCACTCCTGGCTTTGAAGATCCCTCAGGATCCATGGTCGACTGTGGCACCTACGGTCGACCACCCTAGACATGCACTTCCCTCTTCAGCTTCTCTGGACGTCCGTTGTCTTCACTACAGCCTCCCGGACGCCCACTCCCAAGAAC
>LTAE01013806.1:0-12123 GCA_001647135.1 Pontederia paniculata | reverse complement strand
TGTGAACTCCTTGATGGGGCATCTGGCCCTACTTTTATCCATTTTAGTTCTATTTTGTTTATATGATTCGGGCTTGGCCATATTACCGTGTGTATATGTCGCATGGACCAATTTTTAGTAAAGGTCATGCCGAAATTTTCGAAATATCTTAGAGTTTGTTCATTTTGTGTCGTTGGTCTACTATATTGACCGTTGATTATTAGAATTTGAATTTGAATTAGGGAAAGGTCGAAACACCCCTTGTCGCGCTCCGGATGTCGGGTTTGGGGCGTGACATCAATACCAGGGAAATGAGGATGTTGAGCACGTGACTCAACACTAGGGATGACAAAACTCTCCGAAGTTCGGGGATCTCCGCGGGGATTTCCCGATTGGGCCCCGACTTTGGAGAATTTTTTTCCGTGGAGGCGGGGATGAGGGGCATAGTCCCCCTGCACCCCAATTCGGGGATCGGGGCAGGGAACATTGCCCCCGCCCCGCGTATCCCCGACCCCCCGCAGATATATATACTTATTAAAATATTTTAAATTTAATTATATTAATATAGCATTATTTAAGTAGTATTTATTCATTAATACAAATTATAATATTTAAATACATATATGTATATATAATTTTTTTTATGAATATTAAATTTTTATGATTTTATTGTATATTTTCTTTATTAAAAAATATTTTTTTATTAAATTTCGAGGAATGGGGATTCCCGCGGAGGTTCGGGGATCCGCGGGGACGGGAGCGGGGAATTTAAGTCCCTCGCCACGGGGATTCGGGGCGGGGGCGGGGATGAAGGTGGGTTGGCAGGGTCGGGGCGAGGGACATATCCCCGCCCCGAACAGGAGCGGGTGCCATCCCTACTCAACACCCTATGTTGAGCAGCATCAGAGTCATTCAAATTTAGCAAATGGTTAGATTTCAACCATAGAATAAAAAACAAAATATAGTTATTTGGTTATCCAAGTAAATATTGTTAATTAATGAGGATAGACCTTAGTGAGGAGAGAGGAAAAATACTAACCAAATGACTATAGTTATTTTGCAAATGGTTAGATTTCAACCATAGAATAAAAAACAAAATATAGTTATTTGGTTATCCAAGTAAATATTGTTAGTTAATGAGGATAGACCTTAGTGAGGAGAGAGAAAAAATACTAATCAAATGACTATAGTTATTTTTTATTCTATGGTTGAAATCTAACCATATGCTAAATTTGAATAGAGCAATGCTAGGGAGGATGTAGCCTCCTAATTGTGATGCTACTCAACATAGGGTGTTGAGTCACCTGCTCAACATCATACTCATTTTTCAATTAAAGAGGAAAATGGGGATGTTAAGCGGGCGACTCAACACCCTGTATTGATCGACATCATAATCATTCAAATGGCCAACTAAATTTTGTTAGTTCATGAGGACATACCTTAGTGAGGAGAGAGAAAAAAGACTAATCAAATTACTATAGTTGTTATTTATTGCATGATTGAAATCTAGCCATTTGTGAAATTTAAATGATTGTGATGCTGTTCAACATAGGGTGTTGATTCATCTGCTCATCATCCTCATTTTCCTCATGATGTAATTAGTTGCTGTAATATTATTTAAATTATAATTTATACATATTTAAAAATTTCATTTTAATGTTATAATTAATTTATTTATAAAAAATTGTAACTTTTGAATATTAACTATGAAATAAAAATCTTATCATACTGAAAAGTAATCGTGATGCTATTTACTTAAGCAAGTAACACCGTATTATTTATCTTGTCCATCGAAAAATATAAATCAATGATAAATATAAGATCTTCTTTCTTAAATATTTTATTATAAATTGTTATATCTATCATATATTTAGCATTTTAGGATTAATAAGATATATTATGTTATATATTTAAGTAGATATCACCTCCATTAAATCTTACTATATTTACATCCATTCCGTACGTATATACTAGAAGGCGTATAATTGCTTTTCATTTTTTATGTATATATGATTTCAATCTTGGATTATTGTAATTGAGCAGGTAATTTTAACTTTGGATGTATTTATATTTTCCACAATTAGAAATTGAGGGGAATGAAAATAAACTTATTTTTCTCAATTTCTAAATGTTATATAAGTAACCTACTAAATTATTGTTAATATTTAACCTCTATTACTGAAATTAATTTATCAAAAATATTAGTTTAACAAGTTATTATTTTGACATTGGTCAAACCTCGAATCTCTATATCAATCTCTATTTTTTTATGTCAAACATAACCCTTACACGTGTGGCTCCGATCTTCAATTTTTTTTCGTTTATAGGATAGATAACGTTATTTAAATTATATTATGTGTCTATATAGTACAATCAACTTGTATCATTAATATTTTTCAAGGAAAATAATGTTATAATGTATCATAATATAACTTTAAATATTATAATATTTTTTCTACTTGTGTCATAATATATCTTTAAATTATATTATGTGTCTATATAGGTACCAATGGTGAACATTATTTTAAACATTTGGATCGAAATCGAGGGTTACAATTAGATGTCTAAAACATAAATAGTTATTGTAATACCTAGCAATTTTAATATCAAAATTGTATGTTTCTTATATTATATTTCTTTATATTTTCTGCTGATATGACACTTTTATTTCATGGACTTCACAACATCTATTTGTATCAGGTTTGCACTTGGTAAATTGAGTGAAGTCAGTTATAAAATTCATAATAATTAGAAAACACAATATATTTAGATACTACAAATTTTATCAAAAGCTAAACTCTTATAAGTGTAATTCATATAAATATCTTCTTCTAAATTATTTTGTAATGATCATAGAATATTCAATTAAACAACATTATTCTGGTACATTTTTGTGTTATAGCAGACTGAGTGATGTTGAATATAAAATTCACAACTCATACAATACTTACTAAACTCAAACCATTCCAATTTGAAATTAAACTATATTTACAGAGGATGAAATCATATAAAAATTAAAATGTTATTTTGTCTAGGAAGGTCTCAGAAAATTCAGAGATTTGTCTATGATCTATGTCATCTTAGAGTCCTGACAGACTGTGTGATGTAAAATGTGAAAATTATAACTTGCGATGTACATAGCTTATGATTGTAATTCCAACTGGATTTGAAAGTAGACTTCCATTGTATGTGACATAAAATTATCATGAACTCATTATATGAATACTATTTATTGCATAATTTACAATTCAGACCAATCATTTCAAAAAACAATAAGAGTGGGTCCTAATACTTTACTCATAACTTCTAATATATAATTCAGAATTATTTAATTCCAAAGCCTATGAAAAGTAGACTCCAAGGGTATATAGCAGGAGGAGTTTTATAATTTTTGAAAGAGTCTAAGATATCTTCAGAAAGAATTGATTTCAGCTAGAGTGTGTTCTACCCTTGAGCAAGTTAAGTTTGTTATGCTCCATAAAGAGTAGAAATTTATAGAATAGGAGGGTAAACCATCATTTACTCAAAATTGAAACTTGTTCAATTGAAACTTGTAGAGTAATCCATAGAAAAGAAGTTAGCTACTTACCTTATTGCAAAAACCCTAGAAATTCAACTTATGTTGATGTTGAACTGAAGAGTGCATTAGTTGTTGTCTTCTATGTAGTTTTCGGACATGAAGATGATGGGTGAATAAGTAGGTGGTAAAAGTAAAGGTTTTTAGTTCTTATCCTTGCAAGTTACGAACTTTTAAAGTCGGCCTAAAGGTGTAGTATTTTTGGCCATGAAATTGATCTTATTTACATGTCATGCCATTTACGTAAATAGCTTGATATTTTCCTATATTTATTTTATTTATTCATTTACTTAAGACATTGCATGTAAATAAGAAACTACCTCCCATTTGGATTAAAATAAATATTTTTAAAAATAAATTTCAAAAGAATCAAAATCTAAATTTTGGTCCGAAGAACAAAATCGACAGTTTTACAAATTTTTCATTTTTATCCCTTCATATTACCTAACTAAAACTCTTTCTAAAATTTATTAAAAATCGTATTTAGCACACCTTAACATATAGGAACAATTATCGAAACTTTAATTTTTTAAATTCTAAACTTTTCAAAAATCATATTTTCATGCCTTAGTCGAATTTCACTAATTTCCAGCATATGAAAACAGAAATTACAATACACACTTTAACACATATATCATAGTAGATATTAAGCACATGAATACACAATTAATATTTATAATCTCATATGAATTATATCATGGATATCACATCGGGTCTTGGTCGGGTCGGGTCTGACTCAACTAGAATACTGAATCGACCCAATTCAATTTGGGTCGGTTCGAGTGGTCATTGTGAACACCCCTAATCTTATCCTTTTACCACCTCCATCCTAGCCAAAAGTGAGAAACAACTAAACAAGGAACATTTGGGAAGAGAAGAAGGAACAAAAAAAGAGATCGTAAGTGTTGTTTTGTAGTAAGCATTCTATAATTCTTTTATAGATTTTAATTATAGGATTTTTTTATCTAGGGTTCTTTCTTTCTTGAAAATTTCTTCCATCCATAATCTCAATTTAATTGTGAAGTAGAACAACACTATCTAGAGAAAAATCTGATATTGAAACTTTGAAGAGTGATTTGAATACTTTTAGGATCTTCAAAAATTATGAAATTAGTTACGCGGTCCTCGTTGAGTGTAGTTTCCATGGGCTTCGGAATGTTGTCAATTAGATCTATATAGAGAAAGCTATGTACTACTAGTTAAGAGTCTACCTTGCTATCTGTGCCACAATTAGTTCAAATTGCAAATTTCTTCTTAAATTCATTATGCAACATTAAGCTTTGATATTTATTTCTCATATACTTACCCAAGTTAGGATTCAATTTCAATTGGAATTAACTCATAATGTTATGTATAACTATATTTATAAGTTATTAAGTGTACCACTATCTGTCTTCCAGAATAAAGACACAAAACAATACATGTGCTAGATTCTTGAATTTACTATGATCATTTCAAAATTAAATAAATTCTAATAATTTTACGGGTTAAACCTTCTGAAGTCTAATTTAAGAGAAAATTATAAGAACCTAACGAATTTATATAAATTCTACAATGAGTGTCACTTAGTCTGCCAAAGTATAAAATTTGCACAGAGTTTAGGCTAGTTGCTAATTTTCTTAGAAACAAACTTTAGTGAATAAAATTTGAAATTTTTGCTATGTAATCTTATAGAAGTCTATACTTAGACAAAATTAGATTGTAGAGTTTAAATTTGTATAATATAAGTTATAAATTTTTTTTCAATAAGTATGCAATCTGGCATGTTGTAAGAGGCCATATATGATAAATTGAATTGCTTAAGTTTTAGGATCCATGTTTTGTTAAAGCAATTGAAACTATTTAACTAGCTATCATATGACATGTATTAAGTGTTATGCATTTTATTTCAGCATTCACATAACAATAATATAAAATATGTTATTATCTTAGAGAGAATTGCTTTTATTGTTACTGCTATAAGGTAAGTTAGTTTCTCATATCATATGTATTCATCCTTTTGAATATGACATGACTAAAATTGCGATATGTGTTGAACATGCCACATAATAGTATGATATGAAAAATATATTTGTAATGGTTGGACGCGTTTCTATACTTATGAAAATCATGATATTATATAAACTGTAGTTCACATGATGCACAACTATTTTCATTTAAATATCCGATCAAGATGATTAAAAAGTAATGTGTCTGCATATATCTATATCATTCATTTGCATGAATAGTGGTTGGAGCTACACACTATATTTTGACCATGATGAGAGCCACCTTTAGAATCCCAACCAACTAATCCGATTACCTAAAAATAGGATGAGGTAAAATAACGCTAAGTGCCATATAAAGTTACATGAATCCGAGTCACCTTTAGAATCCATTCTATCGCTTTCTGATATGTTCCCCCATAATGACCAATTGTTGAACTCTACATTTATACGAGATTAATGCATAAACACATGCATAAGTTTGCTATGTATTAAATGATATTGGGTACACTTTAGTATATTGTATTTTCCTACTTATTATTATGTTTATTATATGTGCAGTATTAATATC
This sequence comes from Pontederia paniculata, assembly GCA_001647135.1. Taxonomy (NCBI): domain Eukaryota; kingdom Viridiplantae; phylum Streptophyta; class Magnoliopsida; order Commelinales; family Pontederiaceae; genus Pontederia; species Pontederia paniculata. Next base: position 6,011 of record LTAE01013806.1, on the reverse strand, counting down.
ATAAAGGTTTCTTGTTGATTGCACCGTTGAATTATATATTTATCATCTTCGAATTAATTAATGATAACACATAAAATTATGAGTTATTAACTATTGATTTGTTGTTTGCTCATATTGTTGTTTCAATTTTTTTTCAAATCAATAAGGCTCGTTGGATCACATGAATGGATAGCCTAAATAAAAATTCTTTTGGAGGCAAAGTATATAATAAATAGGGATTAATGTACCTACAAAGCACCACTTGCTTTATAGGGATACTTAGCAAATTTTAACCGTGTATTACCTAATCAACGATAATCAATGATAAATTTAAAAAAAAATCATGACTTATTAAATATATCATTAATTATACAATATATAATTTAAATTTACTAAGTATCCTCACAAAGCAAGAGATGCTTTATAAGTGCATTAAACTTAAATAAATATATGCCCTTCAATATCTTTTGTCTCTCATTTTTTTTTGCTAGAATTATGAAAGTATACGATGTAAAATAACTTTTGTTTCTTGTAAAAAGATTTTTTGCATAATATAAGTATTCAAATATAAATTATTATAAATGTTTATTTTGTGATTATAATACTTCTCAATATTAATTAGAATATACTTGTTAATGTGTAATTTGATTATTTTCATGATGATATTTAATTGAGCTATACTAATTTTTTGTAATCTTATTTGACTTATGTTAAGATTTTGTTTAAATCTGATCGTGAGAGATCCGAGCCAAAGATGTTTTAGTCCAACATGATATAAAACGACACTATAACAATGTGACATGTGTATCAATATGATCGAGTACGAGTTTAAAAAGGATAAGCTCGAAGGCGACAACAACATTGATTATTTATCTTTTCAAGTAACCGTGGTTTCCACCATTCACCGTTTGCCACGTCATCAGTCTAACTAGACACCGCCCAAGTATACCGTAAAACAAAAAAATAATAAAATATACGCACAACCAAACCGTATATTCCCGTGGAATCCAAACCGCATATTCATCTTCAACCGTTGATTGCGTACGCCAGGATGATCGGGCGGTTAATATCGATCATCCGCATAAAACCTCTATGCAAATAGGAGTATACGTGTGGCATCGTCCCAATCCACACGCTTCTCTCTCTCTCTCTTTTCCAGCGGCTGGTCGTGCGAGGTTTTTACAACTTACAAAAAGAGAGAGAGAGGAGAGAGAGAGAGAGAGAAGCGAAGAAGCAGAGCAAGCAATGGGACGTCTCTTCCTCTTTCTCGCCTCCTCCTCAATTTTAATCATGTGGATGTGGCCGGCGCCGGCGTCAGCGCAGCAGAGGGGTTTCGATTACTTCGTACTCTCGCTGCAATGGCCCGGCAGTATCTGCCATTCCACCCGCCATTGCTGCTCATCCAACGGATGCTGCCGGTAGCTTGTCAATGCCCCCCCTCTCAGCGACCATTATGTTTGTTTTTGTCCCCGTAATTTTGATATTTGGAGGTTTTGTCATATGATTTCTGGCGATCATTGTTAAAGTTCCATCGCTCTTTAATTAGACATTCGCGTCTTCTCGTTCCATCGCTCTTTAATTACTGGTTTAGTTGTTGTTGTGTTGGCGATCATTGTTAAAGTTCGGATTCTGCATCGTTTTTTTATTGCCAAATTTGGGGGTTCTTGTGGTTTTAATTTGGTTATACTTTTATCACTGTTAGAAATGAAGGATTTGGAATATTACCACTGACCTGATCGTTCTCTTTTGTTTCGAATTTGCAGATCGAACCCACTGCCAGAGTTCACCATTCGTATGTGTGTATCTATAGATGAATTCATAGTTGCCCTTAATATTTTTTACTTTACACCTTCAAGATGTTGCGAAATATAATTTCTTTAGATTGCTTTTCTAGATTTAGTTGAAACAGATTGTTAGGTTACAAGTACTGGAAGGTAGGAGCCTTTCGTGCTAAATATGCTGAAATCATATCTCCTGTATATCAAGGATAAGGAAATATGCAATAATTGTCAATGAGGTTTCTTGGAGGCTATGCAGCAAGCTGTGTTTTGCATCTATTCCATCAGTTATTAGTTTTTCATACGTGATAAGACAAATGTAGTTTCCAAACAGAAAATATGCTTCATGACAGCTTGAGGATCAGCTGAAAGAAGCATACTTTATCAAAATTTATTTACATCTCCAAACTATATGAAACCTGTTGATTTAAATTATCTTAAACCAGATGGCCTATGGGCTGATTATGATGATGGGACTTGGCCAGCATGCTGCACCCACAACAGTTTTGACATTAATAAGGTGCCTAGTTAGTTAGTTTGTCAATTTCTTTTCCTTAAGTACTGCTTAGCCAATGTTTGACATGTTTACCCTATACTGAAAATTGTATATAATTGTTTCTGCTTTTGGTTAATTATTCCATGCATCGTGGCAAACAGGTTACATCTTTACTTCCGATACTTGAAAAATACTGGCCATCATTATACTGTGGTTCGACATCTGTTTGCTTTGGAGGAAAAGGATTATTCTGGGCCCATGAGGTAGTAACTGTTTATGAGTATCCAGTTAGTCGCTTATGCTTCATTCCTTTTGACTTGACAAATTTCTTTGTGTTCTCATGCATGTCTTGGTTGATAACCGTATCCGCAGTGGGGTAAGATTCTTCTTATGTCCCATGTATAGCATGATCATGCTTCTACTTAATTCTATTCTTTACAAATTGAATTGTTGAGGAAAATAAAAAATAAAGATAAAATATTGCAGGAATAAATATCCAGAAAGCAGATTAAATGTTTTCACCCTTCAAATACAAGACATACATAAAAAAATTGTTGTGATTTGTGAGTGTGACTTGTTGGTCATTTGGCTTGATTCTCCAAACGGAATTCACAATTATCCTTCTTTTTCTTCTCTCTCTCTGCAAAAGCTTTGTATATTATTTGGTTACCAGATTTGCTTTTTGATAAATGTGGTCACCAATTCTATCTGATGATTTTTGTGCTTCTTGCAGAAAAACATGGGACTTGCTCCTACCCATTCATAAAGGATGAATATGACTACTTTTCAACGACTCTTGACCTCTACTCCAAATACAATATGACGGTATGTAGAATCATGTTTAAAATTTTGCTGGAACATGCCATGTGAGTTCTTAGCTGCTATGGCATATGTGCCAGGCAGTAGAGCACCGAATGCTGGTTTGACGTGTCATCCTCACACGTTATTATGCTCAGTAACATTCTTGAACATGGACATTGGAATTTATAACTTGGTGTTTCCACCATGGGCAAAAGAAAACTCTCCAAGCATCCTTTAGCACTGCGATGTACATCTTGTAGATTTGGAGAAACCACCACATGCATTAAGGACCTGTGTACTATTCGATTTTTTCCATTAATTAAGTTGATCTGTAACTGTGCAGGATGTCCTGATTAATGCTAGTATTCTAGCATCTAATGCTGAGAAATATCTTTCGGAGGACATTGTGACCACAATCAAAAGTGCCTTTGGAGCATCACCATTGCTAGTGTGCAAGCATGGTTCATTGGAGGAACTTAGATTGTGCTTTTACAAGGATTTTAAGGTCAGCCCTGAACTTTCTTTTACCCCAACACTTTTTTTCAATTTTTTAGCTATACTAACAGTTTATTTTCATGCACAAACCATCTCTCAATCATGTTGTCATCTTGGTCTGCTTCAGTGGTACTTGGACTTTGTTGTGCATTTGCATGAGCAAATTCTGTATTCAAGTATTGAAGCCTAGTTGGTAAAACCTGCAAGTGGAACAGAATAAACTGTATTATGTTCTAACTGAATCACGATCTCCTTTTGCCATTTTTGAATTGCATGTCTATACACTTGTCTAAAACTAGGGGAAGTGGATTTATAAATGAGAAAAGAAACAACAACAGCATGAATCTCAATGTCAATTTACCGAAGTACCACATCCTGCTCAGTAAGATAGCTGCTATGCTCTTAAAATTACAACTGAATGACACAAAAAAAAAAAAATACAATTGAATGCTCAAGAAAATAAGTCTTCCTGAGGCATGCAAAATGAATTTGTTTCTCTTTCGGCCATGTATATATGTTTAATCCATTATTTTGAAGAAGTGCTTTTGCGGAGAACACAGGACGCAACTTATAAATTTGTTTGTTCATTTTCCAGCCTCGTGATTGCACATCAGGTTTGAACTTCTTGGATGACGCATCATCAAACTCAAAAGGCTCTTGCCCTAAGTATATCAGTTTACCAACTTATGAACCTCTTGGTAAGTTTGTATGTTTTAAATTTGATGTAGCTCAGCCAACGGAAACAGAATTTATCAGCATTATTTTGTTATCTAATATTTTTTTAAATAATCAAATTCATGGCATCACAAGCTCCGTATTTATAATATTCTTGTCTCATTTTCCTTTTTTAATTTCAGGACTTGGAAATGGAGAGGTCAGTTCATCATTTGCTTGGTAAGGTGACTAAGATTAGTAGCCGCGCAGTTTGGGGTCATACCAAAATTGTATATAAAAGCACTTGTTCTCTGCAACAACGCAAAAATATCACGTTTAGATCCGAAACAATAATTTAATCATGGCGGAAAGCTGCAAAAATTTCAGTGTAATGTAATGGTCATGCAAAAACATACGTTCTACTACTTTCTTTATGAAGCTTTGCTTTCTATGACGACTTTGCTCTTATGTGAAGCTTTTGTACCTCGGTGGAATTTATGTATCAATTATTATGTGGTCGACGATTGTTATATCATATTAAATAATAACTTAAAACATTAAGCAAAATAATTAAGATTTCGTTCTAGTCGGACAAGCAAAAAATACAACAAAATATGTTAAAAATGAGCAAAATAAGAAAAAGTTAATGTCAAATAATATCTTAATTAAATATAAAATAATGTAACTTAGTGAAATAGTATTTTAATTAAGTGACTTAATTAGAATGAGATCTAATTAAAAAATTAAGATAATATAAAAGTTTAATACTCAAAATAAAGTTAAGAAAAAAAGAAAGAAATATGAAAATAAAAAAATGAAAACAAAAAAGGAAAGTTAGAAAAAATTAAAAGTAAAAATAAAAGAACCAAGTTCTTGTGCGAGAACTCAAATATGTCAAGTTGTGATTCCGTGAAGCGCTTACCACTAAGGACATGGACTCACACTTGGATCATCTTTCCATTCCTCTACAATGTTTATAGGATAGCCAGTTTTTTCTTGAAGAAAAGTAAATGTTATTTTGGGCAACAAAGAATAGAATATTTGAGACACATAATATCGCAATAAGGGTGAACCTGATGTTAACAAAGTTGTTAAGAAGTGGCCTATTCCTAATTCTTTAAAGCTTTAAAGCAATTGAGAGCCTTTCTTGGAACTAACTAGATATTAGAGGTGTTTTGTTAAAGGATATGCTTGTATAGCTAGTCCTTTAACTAATCTTCTTAAAAAGGATGCTTCTATGTGGACTGACCAAGCTACTGCAGATTTCTAAGCTTCGAAAGGAGCATTGGCCATCGCACCAATTTTAAAATTATCAAAATTTTCAAAAGAATTTGTGATTGAAACTCATGCTTCAAGTACAAAAATAGGTGTTGTACTTTTGCAAGATAATCATCTTATTTATTACTTCAGTAGGAAATTGACTCCTATTTTGCAAAAAAGCTTTTGTGTATGTCAAATAAATGTTTGCTATAGTTGAGTCAATTAGAAAATGGCCTTAGTTTTTAGTTGGGCACCACTTTATATTAGAATATATATGTAACACCTGAGATTTATAAAATAAATAAAAAATAAAATAAAGGGGAAATATGATAAGATAAGTAAAGATATAGTTTGTTAAGATTAGGAAAAGAGTTTGAATTGAAGTCAAATTGTTATATTTCTTATCAATTAATATTCCTAATCTTACACAGATAAATATTTAGAGGAATTCTAATCACATAATTTTTAATTGCACTCAAACTCTATCTAAGGATGAATTCCCTCCCTATAAATAGGACCCAACCCCTCCTCTCATCTCATAATTTCTT
>LTAE01013805.1:0-12124 GCA_001647135.1 Pontederia paniculata | reverse complement strand
GCTGCACACATATGATTTTTCATGATGTGTATTACGTGTGCAGTGGTCGTCCATTCCTTTAGCTCAAGTCAACCGATGTACTGAACTTATCTATGTCTTGTTACAGAAATCAGCTCAAACAAGTTTATTAGCACCGATTGAGTTCACTTACAAATTTGTGATCATTCAAAACCAATCTTGGGATCCTAGATTCAATATTGGTCAATCTTTCAATCATGATCAAGGTCATAACCTCAAAAAGAACATTCATGTTGACTCCTTGGAGTGCACATTCATCAATTTGATCCTCGAAAATCTTCCAATTATTAAATCCAATCCTCATCCAAACTTTGTGGTCTCAGTATATTATTTAATTTATTGATCATAAGTCAATCTTTCAATCTTTATCATAATCATAACCTTAAAAAGAATATTCACCTAGATTCTTTAAAGCTAATATCCGTCAAGTTTATTCTTGAATTTCTAAAATCATATAATCCAATTCTTATTCAGTAAGGTGATCATCCAAAATTATAACATCAATTCTTCATTTTCTCTTTCTATCACACCTATAGTCATTTTATCCTTAAGGCTTTCTTGATTTTTACTATCTCTAAATAACCTCCTTATGAATCATGTTATATTAGGGACAATTTCAAATCAATCTTAATCATGATTAAACCTTAGTTTTAATCTTTCATTAGAAAATCAATCCTAATTTAAATCCACAAATTCTTCCCAACTTCTTCTCATCATTCAGATCACCCAATCATTAAATTCATGATAACCTCCTTAGTACTTAACCTATATCTTTCTTGATTGCACGATAAATGTTCGTGATGCTTGCACATGGTCTTTATCTATTTAGGTACACCTAAGAAGTGCCCCTCATTAGGCTCTAATACCTTACTGTAACGCCCTCAATTGCACATCCCGCCACCTGGTAGAATGCTCGTCCGGAGATGCTACCGACTTACATCTTTGACTTTTCTTTTAACCAATCCACTAGGCAACACTATGAACATGTCAATGCGGAAGCCAATACTTGAACTATACCAGGACCTATGACATGTGTAAGCCATCCATCACAAATACCATCATTCTACCACAGCGCAATCGTCATCTATTTATACTTATTTGTCTGCAGGATCAAAATGCAGGGAAGACAATCCTCCCATGATCTATGAAGCCCAATATGTAAAGGATAATAATTCAATAGGGTAAAACATATATGAAGATATAAGTAAAGGAGAACATGTTCAATCATACAATCATCTTCATAAACATTAGCTTTACTTTGAATGACCTTACCTTTTTCTTTATTTGGCTTTACCTTTTTCTTTTTGTGACATGAGTCCATTATTATCAATATCTTCCCTTTTTCATGTTAGTAACAATGGCAAGAACATCAGTTACACCTAACTTTCATGGTGTATAATATATTAGTATGTTCAGGCCCAGTTCATTATACAATTTTCATTCATCTTGGTAGCATCTTTTAAATCAATCAATAATGAGAGATTACCAATATACGAAGATTCCATAGGTTCGGCGCCAATATGGCTAGCTATGCCAACCCTAGACCCATCAATTAATCTCCATAACAATAGTCAACGAGGGACTCACTGATTCCCGAAGGAACCCAATAACAATAGGGATAAATCCCTCAATCGACCGAAGCCTTCCTCTTCATGTACACATTCAAGCACAATCACTAACATATTTTACTCTTCATTACTTATTATGCTAAGTTCACATGAGGGTATATTAACCCAACCTCAATCAAATTAAATAAGTCAATCCAACATAACATCAATCATACTGGGACACGGTCCGCGTCATGGGCGACACGGCCAGTGTTGTGTATCGGGTCAAGCAGCTTTCAGGCGAACATAACTATTTTGATCTATAGGGCAATTTACGATGATAGCACAATTCGCGTTCAATTTAACACGAACCATTTTGTTATTTAAGGTCCGGTTGACATTTTCTTCGGGATAAACACAGACGATTTCCATGATGACCAAGTCCATTTTCTATACAAGGTTTAGGGTTTTGAGAACACGACCCGTGTTCATATGGCATGCGAACCATTTTGTTCAAGGAACGCGGTCGTGGTCGGAACGACGCGTGTCGAGGATGACGCGACCGTCCTCCCAGAGGATGCAAACTGTGTTCATATGAACGTGATATGTTTCTGGCATATGTTCATTATATCTTTCTTATATGCGACCTGCATCATCAGTCGATGCGGCTCATCCCTGATGTGTCTCAGCTTCGCGTCGGACCGAGTCATGGGGGAGCACGGCCCATGTCCAGTTTCCGATCATTATTTCCTTCATATCATTCTTTTACTTTATCATACTAGGAATATTAAATTGATAAAAAAATATTACTATAACTATTTGACTTCAACTCAATTTTTTTGCTAATCCTACCTAACTATATATTTCCTTATCTTATCATATCTTCTCTTTATTTTATTTGTATTTATTTAAAAATTTGGGGTGTTACACAACTATTCCTCTCCATGATTCTAGTTAAATAAAAGATCTCAATCAATCAATGAAAAATATTAAACACAACAGTCATGTGCATAGAATATTCGATTATCTAAAATTAATTTAAACAAGGATTCAACAAGTTCCATTACAGTAAAATTCACTCCACATAAATAAGTCAAAAATTACAAATGGAGTTCATCCTTCGGCATAATGAGAAAGAAGAATAAATATAACTAAGGAGCAGAAACACCTCGATGATTGTCTCCTTAGAAAATGGTTGCATAGAGTAATTTCTTCTTCTCCAACATGAGTCTCTCTTCAAGCTTGAAGCTTGAAGTTCCAAACTTGTTGCATGAAATCCAAGTTTGTTGCATCCCCAAAATTGTGGCCTTGTGTCTTATTTATATTTTTCCAATGGATTTCATGTGATATGAAGAGTCATAACTTGTAAAACTTCATTTTCATGGGATTTGGATTAATCCTAAGTCAAAATCTCCTAAAGATAAGATTAAATATGTTAAAAATGAAAGTTAATTGAATCCCAGAATATTTTCATGGTCGTGATCATAGTGATTCTTCGATAGTCGGTCATCTTCACGGCTCATGAAATTGGTTTCACGATCATGACCGAAAGGTTCATATGCATCCTCAATTCTTTAGGGCCCGTGAATTGTTTTTCGCGGTTATGATCGTATATAGTCTTCATCGTCCAATTCGCTCACGAACGTGATAATGCCTTCATGGCCCATGACGATTTTCGAGTGTTCTTTGGCTTGGACGAGCTCACAACCATAAATTTGCCTTCATGACCCGTGATATACTCAGCAGAGGCATGAAATTTGTGAGTCATGACTTTGTTGCATTGTTGATTTCATGACTGTTAAAGTGGTTTTCACGGCCTGTGAAATTTTGTCAATATTGTTGTATGTGCTCATGGTCGTGATGCTCACATCACGACCGTGATGTCCAAATTTTTTATTTATTTAGCCTCTGAATTCACTCTAGATTGTTGCGATCTTCCTCCATCATGCTTCCAAATGCCCACAACATCAAAACACATGACATCATGAAGACTCTTATTCCAAAAACAAAATGAAAGTGAAATGATAGACAAAATTATGCATGTGAGGATGATACTGACGAAACTTAGAGTAAATATGCGATGAAAAATATGAGTAATTTAGCATGCATCACTGAAATAGTCATCAGAGTATCATATCGGTCGACCGATTCAGGACACTAGACGATCGATAGCTTCTCCCGAATAAGCTTGATAGACATGCACTATTTTGTTCATAACTCTTTGCACAAATGTCTAATTGAGTCCATTTTTAATTCTTGGAAAAGCTAACAAGATTATATACAACTCATGTATTCATGTCTGACACAAATTTGATGGGAAGATGGTCAAATATCTCATTGATGTTTGAATAACATTTATGTCAAGCTGACGTCGATCGACCGACCTTGCGCAAGGTCGGACCGACTCTCGCTATTGACCCCTTCCGACCTTCTTGGATTCAATTGGCCTTTCATCCTACCTCCAAACTTTTTAAATTATGATGCACCAAATGGTTAGAAGTTTCAGATCGTCATTCCATGTATCATTCTAGCACTTAAACAATTAATTAGTAAACACAACCCAATCCAAAAGGTAGTAGGATAGTCAAATACTAATATAAAGTTTAACCTATAGAACTATATTTTTCAAATTAATTTCTTTTGAATAATTCTAATCGTTTGATATTTGTATCATCAAAACATAATGATGTAAGGCATAAAACCTATACTCCAAATATCTCCCTCTTTTTTATGATGACAAATCGAGATATATGAAAAGTATTTAATTTAGGAAGTAAGGGATGCTAAGTTCAAAAAATTTACTCTCCTAAAATTATACTTTTCCTTACAATTTAAATATTCAAGTTAAGCTTAATTGTAAGGTACTTTTCATATCGTTGTCATATTGGATTATTTACTTTTAAGTGAACATCATAAATATTTTACTATTGGAACAATCTAATCACTTTGATAGTATATATGATAACCTAATTATCATATTTCTCCATTACTTCTCTTCCTTTTGTCATATTAAAAATAGAATGAGAAGTTAATCACATATGAAAGACAAAAATAAGTCCCGCTAAATTTATGCAAGATCTTCATTATGTGAGAGATATGCAATCAAAATTCATAAGTTTTGAAATGTCATGACATGAAGTTCAAGGAGACATGAATATACCCATAGTCTATTGGCTTTCTCCTTTGAACTTCTTATCAACTAGGTTCATATCTCTCCACAAGTTCTCCTCTTTTGGTCATACAAAAAGAATTTGCAAGTTAGTAGGTTCATTCTCTTTTCTTAATTTCCATGCTCTTTTTCCACTTCTTTTCTGACATGTTCTCCATTTCTTACTTAATCTTATTATGAAAATTTTGCACTCATATTGGTTCTATATTTCTTGTACTTTTGTTTTGTCATATAAAAATGGTACAAGGTTTGCTCCCCCTAAATTTATGCATGATTCTCGAGGATAAATATAGATGCTTAATACTTACAATCAATACATAAAGCTCAAATAATAATTAAATTTTCTTTCATAAATCCTTGAGAGAACAATGTCATAATATTCTAATATTAAGCTTGTATATTTTGTTTCAAGACATGTAAGGAATCTTGACTTTAATAATAGTATGTCATGCAACAAGTTAATTAGTTTAATAATCAAGCATAAACAATTATATTCATTGGCAAAATATGTTTCTTTTTAAACGAATGCATAAGTCTAAATTTGACAATCATAATAACCCTTATGCATTGACTTCCAACCCACACCAATATGATAAAAAATATATGTAAATAAAGTTTATCAAAGATCATAAGTGCATGCACACACAATTGCTTTATAGTGTAACAAGTTATAAACATATCAATCCCTGCACTTATGGCTTGTATGATAGTACAAAAATTCATAAGCAAGGTATATCAATTTCTTATTATAATCATGATGTCAAAAATATGCTTATAAATATTTTAAAAAAAATCACTCCTAATTTCATATGAGCATAAGTATTATATTGATATTTTAAAATGAATGATCAAAGCATAATTCAACATATAAAGCAATCATTTATGGAGCCATAGATGTAATCATATCAAGTTGGCAATTAAATAAGCTCATAATGTCAAGATACTACTATATAAGATTAATCAACTATACTTATAGGCTCACTTAGCATAGCCAAATATTATCATATCAATTTTCATAAGTTATGTAAGAATTGTATAAGCTCAATTTTTTTATATCAAATAATTCTATCCATCTAACAATGACATATAATTTTCAAATAATAATTAATAGGCATAAATGATTTTTCATTTTTATCTTGTTTGTGGTTCACACATGCAACATATGATTCAAACTTATTAAGAATGCATCTAATTAAGTTTGAATAATAGCTTACATTTTATGATCACGACGCAAACTATTTGAAGATCAAGTTCACGTGTTCACATAAAAATATAACATTCATAAGTGTAATAGTGGCAAGGAAAAGAGTACACTACAAGAAAATTGTCAATTATCGAGCAAAAGTTCGCTCACCACAAGCTCGCAACTTCTCGCTAAAAAACTTTACGAGCAATTTGAGGGGCGATTGTTGAGGAAAGATTTTCTGCCAATTTTTTACTCACTAACTGTTAGGCAACTACTCATTGTCTACTTGCAATTTTCTCAGCGTTTTGTCGTAGAATTTTTTTAAAAAAAGATTGTTGGACTATTGCTCGCTATTTACTCGTTAACACTTCGTTACTCACAATATTGGCTCATTATTTGCTCGCTAGTTATTCGTAAATTGCTCGCTAATTTGCTCAATGATTATTTTCTGTTACTTGAAATTCTATTGTATTTTACTCGGTAATTTATTGCAATTTGTTCGGTATTTGCTTGCTAATTTTATTGTTTTAAAAAAATATTTGAAAATAGTAAATAAGTAGTTTGTACATTATAATACGCCATCACATAACACACATTCCAAATAAGTAATACAAAATAATAATCACATAACACAATCACCACAAATCACATAATATAAATATCATAGTCACATAAGACACAATGTATCAAGTACGATAAAACATAACATACATAGTCATCATACTCATTGTCATCCTTATCATGATGACGTGTAGAAGATGGAGCATGCCTATCACAAAAATGCCGAAAGTATTCCTCCAACATGGGCCTAATACGAGACTTGAATCCCTCATCAACCACGATCCCTATATCTTCAAAATGAATTGGAGGGATGGTGATTGAACTAGATGGAGGACTAGCAATAGAAGCAGTGCTCGTGATGGACGATGGAATTAGTCCTATACCACAAAGTCTCCCTGCGCTAGTAAGTCCTAGTACTTCATGTCATACTGTTGCATCAAACTCAAGAGGCTTTAAGGAAGAATACTTCTCTCCCATAAGCTATTCATAACTCTCCTGAAAATTGTTATAAATGACCTCGCATTATATATTTAAACATGTTTTCAAAATAAATAATTGATGACCTAAAAAAGTGTAAAATCATAATAAAATATACCAAAACATGGTATGCTCCTAAGATCAGGTATTTACATCTTCTTATACAAGCCTCGATAGTTGACCAAGCATTGGCTCTCATATTTCTATAATAAATATTATCAATGTTATGGCATCATGAAAGTGATATGCAACTAATAAGAAATTTACCAAGTGTTTTTTGTGTTCTATAAATCCCACTCGTCTTGTTGTGTGCTTTGATTATTTATGCATAATTGTTCTATTTTGTTTACCCACATCGATCACTTTTTCCACTTTTCATCATCGAATAAGAAGAAAGTAGAAAATATTATTTTAAAAATAGAAAATACAGACATTTTATACCTTTTACAACTTACCAATGCTCACATAACCAAGCCAAAATATCTTCAACTTCATTGTTGGCAGATTACTTTTCGCTTCTATTATGTTACCATTAGTTGATTTTAGTGCAGCTCCACGATAATTGTATAGGATATCACTCAATATTTTTCTTGCAACCGATGAAAAAAGTTTTTTAATTGTCACCACAGGGAGACATTCTTTAAATCTAAATTTGCCTTATACAAGAAAAAAATATTAGTTATTTGATAGCAAAAAAGATGTTGAATATTCAAATATTGACTAACGACGATATCAATGAGGTTTCTAACAACACATCCCGGCGTGAAAGTAGTACTCAAATATAAAAGAATATATCATTAAAAATTAAATAATATTTAAAATTAAAAAAATATTGAACTTACAGTTTCATTGGGTCATCAATTGTAATGCTACTAGGAGGAATGACCCCCTATGGTGAATGCTCAAGCTTGACGATTGATGGTTGTTGATATTAAGAACCCCTTGATATAATGTACTCATTAATAGTAAAACAATTTAATAGAATAGTCAATGGCATAAACTATAACTATTTAGTTGTCAGACATCAAAGTGTCAAATATGCCAATCTCGCCATGCTCAAGTGTCCTAGACATGGAACGAGCTTTACCATATCCTTTGTCGCGAGTAGCCATAACCTAAAAAATATATATATAATTACAATTAAGTAAAAATTTGTAAACAAAAATTCACGAGCAAAAAAATATCTTTAGGTGCTCGACGATGAATCAAATTCTTCTTCGTATAAGGATTCAATTATATCCTTACTAGTGTTATCGTCATCAATAAATTTGTAAACAAAAATTCATGAGCAAAAAAATATCTTTAGGTGCTCGACGATGAATCAAATTCTTCTTCGTCTAAGGATTCAATTATATCCTTACTAGTGTTATCGTCATTAATAAATTTGTTATCTTTTGTGTTTAATGAAGAATGTGTCTACTTTATGTTCATTTATTTCATTGGACTATATGCATTGAACAATATAGTAATTTCATCATTCTCAATAACATTGATCATTATCATCTTGATAGTAATAGTCTTGTGGCATCTCGTCAGTCGTCATGCCTTCATCGTTCATTTTTCCTCCATGAACAATTTACTTTTTACTTTGCATGTCGCCCAACATTTGTGGGCACCTTTGTTAAGTGAAGGATATTTGGTGAAAAAAACTTGTTGTGCTTGCTCTGCCAAAACAAATGGATCACTCACCCCACTTTGTGGATCAAACTATTGGCATCGTAGTATGTAACAAAAATTTTGTCCTAGGTACGATAACTCTAACATTCGTTCGATAATTTCATAATAATCCAACTCATTTTCACCGTACAAACAACCATGAACGAAAATGTCACTATTCATTGTAGATTTATTTCTTACATACTCTTATGTATGAAACTTGTAGTCATTGACAATAATTACGTTGTAAGTTGTCACTCTTTTCGATGGACCATAACTCAAATTTTTAATTCGCAATTCCGGAACTGTATTGTCTCGTAACTATTAAATATTTTATATTACTCATAACAAAATGATCAATTTTTTATATGTTGAAAGATTCTTACATACCTAGTGTTTAATCCAAAAAGAAAATTGTTCATCGTAAAATTTGATCAATGGTGATATAAGGATTCAAATGTCTTTGATATGCCTCAAATTTCCTATAACAAATAAGAAAATATATTATTTTACTAGGATTTTATATGATTATCAACAAGAATTAATTAGTGATAGATTCTTACACTAAATATATTTCCACTTTAGAATTTGATGAGGATATAATTCCCCACAATACTTAAATCATTGTCATCTAATATGAACATTTGTGCTTTTCATATCGGTCGAGCTGAAAACTTAAAAATTGATAAGCAATCTTTAGAAGTTTTTCTTCCTCGTCATAGTTCCTTGGAATTTGAGTTCGACCGATATGAAAAGAATTAGATGAATCTCATAAGAGAATTAATATATTTATGGAGAGGTGATTGTAATTAACTCAACATTTTTCTCCGTTTTGACGGTCATGATCAAATCATTTCTCTAGTCAACTTTTGACCGTCTGATTGACTCAATTATGTCAATTAGAGTTAGGGCGTACTTATTTGCCAACAAGAACCACATTGTGTGAGTCGCTGGAGCTCTCGTGGATTAGATGGGACCTTTGGGCGGGCATGGAGCATAGGTTAGTGTGGGTCGTTGGATCTCCGGATAGGACGTGGTGATTCTATTCATGATTAACAAGGTGGTGTGGTGTCATGACACATAGATATAGCTCATACATAGCATATTTCACTTTATGATTTGCAAGTATTTTCTTATAAATTAATTTTTTGTATAATACAAGCTCATATTTGGTACTTGATGTTGGATTATGAGTATGTTTTCAATTGGATTCATTTTTCGAATGATTTTATGATTTATGAAATCATATTTCTCATAGAGTCTTTTATGTTCACCTCTCTATTTTATATTATTTTATAGATAATGAGGAGATACTCTTTGAGAATGATTGATTTGTTCACATGCACTAAAAAATATTAATTAGAATGTGTGTGAGCGTTCAGGAGGATGAGTCATGTCTTTTTATTAACTTAATATTTAGCTTATTCTTTTAGAACCCTTATGCCTATATTTTCGTTATTGTGTTGGAATATCGTGAACTCCTATGAACTCTTCTTAGGGGCATCTAGATATTTGTGTTTGATTCATTTTACTTTGATGGTGATATATGATTCAGGCTTGACTGTATTCTTTATTTGTACTTGACATATTGTTGAATTTTTAACAAAAATTATATAATTTTTTTTGACAAATTTAAGTGTTAATTTTTATTTGAACTATTAAGTTCGAATTCTAAATAGTAAAATATCCATAACACCCTCTTATGATGATGGGTTCACTTTACAAATATAATGTTTTTATAAGCTATTTTTAAATTTTAGTATTTTAATAATATATCCATGCTTGGATGCAATTCATTGATCCTGTTTTCAGCCGAGAATCAAGATCGAATCTTACCGAGTTTATTCAAATGTAGAAACACCATATGGCCGTCAAAACATTATCTTAATTAAACAGCTTTATATATCCTTAGTTGCACACATAATTACATATATATATATATATATATATATATATATATATATATTTGAGGTGTTCTTTACATAATTAAGTAACATCATACTATTTATTTTATCTACCGTAAAATATTAGATCTATCGTGAATATATTTTTCTTAAAATAAAAAATTATTATAAATTATTAAAACTATCGTACATCTAACATTCTAGATAAGCTAAATAGTACGATATTATTTTCATTAAATAATATATAATCGAATTCTAATTTTTTTAAACTAAAATATACTTCTTGTAAATTAAACTAATATATTTCAGATAACGTGTTGCACAGCAACAAAAGAAAATATCCTTTGAAAAAACTCGACGAAAGATTGAATTCTGATAAAATAAATGGAAGTTAATTTCCTTTAATCTGTTAGCAAAATGTTATAGAGATTGAGGACAATTAAAAGGTTTCAGGAATCGCCGACTACTCGCATTTCTAATATCATGATTAAAATATGAAAAGTGAATTACATCAAGCTTTCGTATTGTCTTGATATTGAAATATGAAAATCACATACACCAAAATATGTCCATAAAGTTGGGGATGAATGTAGACACTTGCAATTGTTATTTTCATGCTGCTCCATTCCGGAGTTACTTTGAGTCACGACTTGATTAGCAACCATGATATCATAATTCATAAATAAATTAATAGCTTTATACTATTATAGTTCCCCCTATGATAATGGCTAAACTTCACTTTCTATCGACAATATATTTTAATGAGAAAAGAAGAACATTCAACAAGTCGGTCAAAGTGACTTGGACGTCAAGGGCAAGCACATGGAATTTTGCTCGTGAGCTTCAATTATTGGCATCTACCCATAACAAAATAAAATAATAAGATAAAATAATTAATTCCAGAATTAAATTATCATATATGATAAATCATATATTATGTCAACATATAAAAATAAATCATTTGATGATTGAATTATGTATTACATATACAATCCACATCTAACAAAAGTATACAAAACCAATAATCTAAGAAAAAAATCGAGTTTAATGTTTATGTCAAATGATTTCCGCTTAACCCTATATCTCTCAAACGTTTCGACGTGTAATAATAATAATAATAATAATAATAATTAGGTTAGTGTTTTTATATAAAAGTGACATCTAAAGAAAATTGTGTATGCATCTTTGGGTCAAGATCACAATTTCCTCCAACTTGTGCAATTGAGAAAAAATTGACCATTTTACTTACATATTTGGCTAAAAAGAAAAAGATATTAAAAAAATTAACTCATGAACATGGAAAAAAGGACATTAGCTGTAACGCCCCCAGACCCACACCCTGCCAGATGGCAAAATATGGACTCGGAGACGCTATGACGATGCAATTCTTTGACTAATAAATTGACTATGTTGACCAGTCAATAAAAATTTCATTAATGCGGAAGACTTTAATCAATTAACAATAATATTCAATTAAGTAAATGCGGAAGTCTGAAGAATATAAATAGTGTCATAAATATGATTGACTCTAGGGATGACACTAAGACCCTGTCATGTGCATAGCATCAGCATCATCACGAGCAAATCTGTAGTCACCAGCACCATC
>LTAE01013804.1:0-12124 GCA_001647135.1 Pontederia paniculata | reverse complement strand
CTTCAAAAAAGGCAAGTCCAAAAAAGGCAAAAGTCTTCCTCCTTCGGCTGCATCAATAGAAAATGGAAAGAATTTCAAACTTCAAATATTCGGTGATTATATACGAAGATCCTTCTTAATTTAGCTTATATTCCCAAGAATCAATAGTGATGATACCGATCATTCAGAAAATGGAAAAATGGAAACAAATCGGTATATATTGAAATCAAAAAGGGATTATCGGGGTAAGCTTTATAGGAATGGGATCAACCTAAATAAGTGTATCTTTTATGTCATCACCGTCGTCGTTAAATGTGTATGTGCAATTCAATCAATTTCAACGATTCAATTAAAGTAATTGAAGGATTGGGGTAAACTTGGTTGACTAATGTGGTTACTTAAACTACGAGACACTTTGCTTCAGTGGACTATTCGAAGAAAACCACCAATATCCATGTCAAGATCAATAACAACGAGGAGACATCAATCTCCTAATATCTGACAAGCGCCCAATACACTCTCCAATATACCAATTCAATTAATCAGGACATCAATACATTAACAATTTAACCTATTATGATTGAACATGCAATACTTGTTCTAGGCAAGTAATCAATAGATTTAATTATATAGATTAATAATAAGCGATAAAATTCTATCATATGTATGACCAGTTGAGTCTCTCGAAAAGTTGGTCGAGGTTGAAATGCATTGTTTTTTTATCAATATAGTCAACCAGACATCCAATTAACTCTAATCGAATGTCCAATAACGAACAAAGCCACTCAAGTATGTGGTTGATCTCTACTGGACGTCCAATCGCCTCTCAACTAGACATTCGACTAACATAAGAAGCATTAAATAGTAGATCAACTTCAATTGAATGCCTAATCGGCTCTCAACTCGACATCTGACCGACCTTAGAATAATAATGTGAACATTAGGAGTTTTCCTATGTTCTCGCTTTTGATCAATCATAAAAAAATTTGCTACTCCATTACAATAATTTGCTCAATACAATATACTTGTCAATACAATAACATTGTGAACAATCTAACATATAGATGTTCCTTATTTAAATGTGGCATAATAATGATTCTTGAAGAAATTATATTCACATGCAGTTCATGTACTTAAGGTATATATTATGAACGTCTTAAATGTTGGACTCACAAGTTAAACCCGTGATTTTGATGATAACAAACTAATGGAAACATGTTCATTAATAAATTATTTGAGCCTTGAAAAAGGCATGCAATGCATTCAACAACATGAAGGGGGAGGTCCTAATGAATTATTAAATGAGTATCAAAAGACGGATGAACAAACATCAAAAGGTTGGCTAAACCTAATAAAGTTGGAAGAGGCGAAAAGAAAAGGTCGATCGAACCTTTGAGAAGTCGATCGAGCCAACATCAAGTCAGAAACGAATGTCAGTTGAAGAACTCATGAAGTCGGTCGAACCCAGGAATGTTGGTTGAAGAGCTTATCAAAGTCAGTCGGACACACATTAATAGTGAAAGTTGGTCGAACCAATTTTGACCGACTATATACTGACAATGCATAACGGTTAGTTTTTGCTGACTGATCTTCATCTGATGAGTCAAACAACTATTTTCCTTGGGTCAAATTAAGTGGAAAGAAGGTGTAATGACCATATTGAAGACATAAAGTTATATTAGATCATTTTGAAGTTTTTAACTATAGCAATAAAGGAGAATTCATCTAGCAAAACTTTCAGGAGCACCAAAAAGCATTTTGAGTCAAAACTTGCAAATATCTTTTCTCATTCTCTTGTTCATAAGTGATTTCATATTGTAAAAGAGAAATTGAGTGAGAAGTCTTCTTTGTAATATTCAGAGTAATCTCCTTGTGATAAGAGGTGTGATTTTGCGTCTTGAGCGGAGAAAAGATTAAAGTTATAAAGGGTGCTTCTCCCTATTCGAAGAGAAGATTGATAGTGGAACTCCGAGGTTCTCAAGACGTGAGAAGTCAGAGTGAGGACGAAGGCCAAGGAGTTGGACTAAACCTCGTCAACAAATCATCTTTTTGAGTTTGCATCATTTTTTACTTACTTATCTTATCGACTCGCATTCTTATAATTGCTCGTATTTTGATTATTGTGAAATAGTTTTTGAAAAGATTTTATTACATCAACGCACCCCCTCTTGGTGCCAAGTGATCCTACAATTAAAATCAAAGCAAAGTTGCTCTATTATTAAGATTTAACAATGTTTAGAGTAATGACATCAAATGCTTTCTCTCTTGGTGAAGGTAAATCGACCACTCGCCCATCGGCATTTAGTGCATCAAACTTTGCATACTAAAAAATTAGGATGCAAGCATATGTGTGCGCAATTGAAATTGATATTTGGGATGTTATCAAAAATAATTTTACTACTCGATCAACTAATCTCATATAATATACTGAAGGTGAAAGACTTTTAGTTAAGTTAGATTGGAAAAGAAAAAAATTCTTATATATTGTGCTCTTGATGCTACAAAATATAATAGAGTTTCTACTTGTCAAAATTCTCATGAAAATTGAAGAAAATTAATTGTAACCCATGAAGCAATGGATAAAATTAAAGAATCTAGATTAAATATCTTGAATTGTCAATATGACTCTTTTAAAATAAATAATGATGAATATATAAATAAAATGATTGTGGGATTTAATTATATTATGAATGAGTTAGTCTCCTTAGGCGAGTCAAGAACTAACTCACAACATGTGAAGAAGTTTCTTAAGTTTCTCTCTCCAATGTGGCATACCAAGAGAACAGTTATTGAATAGAAAGATCTAAATAAGATTGAGTTTGACGATCACATAGGCTCTTTCCTAACTTATGAGATAGGGGTCAAGAAAGAACAAGAGGAATCAAGCACAAACAAGAAAAATAATCTTGTCCTAAAAGTCATTGAAGTAATAAAGGAAAACAACGAGACAAGTGATGAAGATCTTGATGAGAAGAAACTTGTTTTTTATGCAAAGAAGCTTGATATATGCATCAAGTTTTCAAGGAAAAAGAAAAAAAATGATCTACCTAGGAGAAGACCTCCGTCCTCAAATAAGAATCAAATAACATGGTTTAAGTGCAAGAAGATTGGACATTACAAGGATGAATGTTCAAACATTGAAAAGAAGTTCAAAGATGGAGAATCCTCAAAGAAGAAAGCTTTTCAAACCACTTGGGACACAAGTGAAGATAAAGAGAGTCAATCATCAAAATCTTCAAGTGGAGATGAACATATGTTTGTTTGATGGTAAATGAAGATGAGGTAAACTCTAACTCCTCTAGTGATGATGAATCTTTTGACATACATGAAGGGTTTAGAAACCTCATTAGAAAATATGGTGCACTTAAAAGAAATATGAAAGCCTAAGAAATGATTATGAAGAAATAAAAATGCAAAAATAAACTTTACTTTTGAATGTGAACATTACAATGTTTTAGAAGATGAAAATTCAAATTTTGAATTTTGTTATTGAAAGTTCGAAGGGTGAAAATGATTCTTTAAAAAATTCTTTTGGAAAACAAGAAGTTGAAATTACTACTTTAAAGAAGGAAATTTCAACTTTGAAAGATCAATTAAATAGATTTTCAAATTGTGAAAAAGATGTTAGATGCAATGCTCTCTAGTCAAAGAAAATCTATTAACAAAAATGAATTTGGTTTTAACTCTTTTGACTCAAAGAAAGAAAACATAATTCTTTTTGTTAGAGCATCACATTCTCATACATCTCATCCTTATATTACATGCTTTCATTGTAGATATGATGATCATTATGTTTTTGAATGTAATATTAAAAAAGATCAAAATGTAAGGATGAAAAAAATGGGTTCCAAAGAGAACCTCACTAACTTAAATGGATAAAAACTGATTTAGAAACCTCATTAGAAAAATATAGTGCACTTAAAAGAAATATGAAATCCTAAGAAATGATTATGAAGAAATAAAAAATGAAAAAATAAACTCTTGTGAACATTACAAAGTTTTAGAAGATGAAAATTCAAATTTTGAATTTTTTTATTGAAAGTTCGAAGGGTGAAAATGATTCTTCAAAAAATTCTTTTGGAAAACAAGAAGTTGAAATTACTACTTTAAAGAAGTAAATTTCAACTTTGAAAGATCAATTAAATAGATTTTCAAATTGTGAAAAAGATGTTAGATGCAATGCTCTCTAGTCAAAGAAAATCTATTAACAAAAATGAATTTGGTTTTAACTCTTTTGACTCAAAGAAAGAAAACATAATTCTTTTTGTTAGAGCATCACATTCTCATACATCTCATCCTTATATTACATGCTTTCATTGTAGATATGATGATCATTATGTTTTTGAATGTAATATTAAAAAAGATCAAAATGTAAGGATGAAAAAAATGGGTTCCAAAGAGAACCTCACTAACTTAAATGGATAAAAACTGATTTAGAAACCTCATTAGAAAAATATAGTGCACTTAAAAGAAATATGAAATCCTAAGAAATGATTATGAAGAAATAAAAAATGAAAAAATAAACTCTTGTGAACATTACAAAGTTTTAGAAGATGAAAATTCAAATTTTGAATTTTTTTATTGAAAGTTCGAAGGGTGAAAATGATTCTTCAAAAAATTCTTTTGGAAAACAAGAAGTTGAAATTACTACTTTAAAGAAGTAAATTTCAACTTTGAAAGATCAATTAAATAGATTTTCAAATTGTGAAAAAGATGTTAGATGCAATGCTCTCTAGTCAAAGAAAATCTATTAACAAAAAATGAATTTGGTTTTAACTCTTTTGACTCAAAGAAAGAAAAAATAATTCTTTTTGTTAGAGCATCACATTCTCATACATCTCATCCTTATATTACATGCTTTCATTGTGAATATGATGATCATTATGCTTATGAATGTAATATTAAAAAAGATCAAAATGTAAGGATGAAAAAAATGGTTTCCAAAATGAACCTCAATAACTTAAATGGATAAAAAACTGATTTGGATATCAAAGAAGTGAACATCTTGAGATTTTTTTATAGGGTACCACAAGAAGGAAGAATAATAGCAAATTGTACTTAGATAATGGACACATGACGGGAGAACCAACTAACTTCACTTTAAAAAAGAACTTTGCAATCGTTGCCTTTGGAGACATTGTTAAAAGAAAAGTAATTGGTATAGATAATATTGATAAGGGTGATGAAGTTTATATTGAGAATGTATGGTTGGTTGATAGTCTTAAACACAATTTGATCAGAAGTAGTCAATTGTGTAACAAAAATTTCTTAGTTAATTTTAAAAAAGATAAATGCTTAATATTGAATAAATTTGAAAAACTATTACATGTTGGACTTCACACAACAATATTTATAAATTGACTTTGAAGATTTGGAAAATGAAAAATGTCTTAGTGCTTTACACGATGATAATAATCTATGGCTTAAACAATTAGGGCATGTAAACTTCAAATTACTTCGTCAAACTTTAAAAAATGAGTTAGTTAGATGTTTACCTAAAGTTAAATTTGAGAAAAATATTGTTTGTGATTCATGTCTTAAAGATGAACAAATAAAAACATCATTCAAATTAAAAGATGTTATTAGTACAAATAGGTCTTTGAAACTATTGCATTTTGATTTATTTGGACCTTTTGATGTTGTGAATTTAGGAGGTAAAAGATATATTTTTATGATAGTTGATGATTTTTTTCCGTTTTACTTAAACATTATTTGTTACACAAAAGAATGAGGTATTTAATATGTTTTCTAAATTTATAAAAAGAACTCAAAATGAATTTGAAGTAAAGATGTCAAAAGTTAAGAGTGATCATGGAAAAAAAAATTGAAAACTATAAATTTGAAGAATTTTATGAGTAAAATGGTATTTTTCACAATTTCTCATCACCTAGAACACGTCAACAAATAAAGTTGTGAAAAAAATAGAGCACTTAATGAAACTACTAGGACTATTTTAAATGAAAGCAACTTACCTAAATATTTTTAGACGAAAGTCGAACTTCTTATTATGTTTTAAATAGAATAATGCTTAAGCCTCTTATTAAGAAAACATATTTTTAAATCTTGTATAAAAAGAAGCCTAACATCTCATATTCTAAAGTTTTTGGATGTAAGTATTTTTAGATTAAAATGTCAACACTTTTTGTTATGTTTTAAATAAGATAATGCTTAAGCCTCCTGTGAAGGAAATATAATTTTAAATATTGTATAAAAAGAATCCTAACATCTCATATTTTAAAGTGTTTGGATGTAAATATTTTATTTTAAATAATAAAGATAAATTAGGAAAGTTTGATGTCAAATGTGAGGATAGTATTTTTTTTGTTATTCCATTACTAATAAAGTCTATATTGCTTATAATAAACGAACACATTGTGGAAGAATCTATGAATGTAAAATCCAATGAAACTAATGATTTTTTGATGAGAAATTATTTATATATATATATATATATATATGTGTATATATATAGATGAATGAAATGGAGACTTGATGGAAATTCAACCTCATATGGGAAGCATGCAAATCGAAGATAATATGCATGAAGTCTTAAACAAGGAGACATGAGATGAAGAAATTATAGGAGAACAACCAATTGAGTCACAACAAGTAGTACCAAAAAATTGGAAGCATGTCTCATCCCATTCTCTTGATCAAGTTATAGTTAATTTAGATGATGATATTAAAACTCGAAACTCTTCAAAGAATATATGTGCCTTTTGGATTTTCTTTCTCATGTAGAACAAAAAATGTTGATGAAGCTTTAAATGATTCAAATTGAATAATTGACATAGTAGAAGAACTTGAAAATTTTGAAAGGAATTAAGTTTGAAAGCTTATAAAAAGGCCTAAAGATCATTCTATAACTGGTACTAAGTGGATCTTTACAAACAAACTCGATGAAAATTGTGTTATTGTGAGAACAAGGCTAGACTAGTGGCCAAGGATTACTCACAAATATAAGGAATAAATTTTAATGATACTTTTGCACCAGTAGCTAGACTCGAAGCAATTAAAATGCTTTTAGCTTTTGCATGTTTTAAAAAATTTAAACTTTTTCAAATTGATGTGAAATCGATTTTTTTAAATGGATATATAAAGTAAGAGGTATATGTTTAACAACTTCAAGATTTTGAAAACTCTGGTTTTCCAAATAATGTTTTCAGGTTGTCAAAAGCCTTTTATTGTCTTAAGCAAGCCCCTTGAACTTGGTATGAAAGATAAGTTCATTTTTAATGGAAAATGATTTTCAAAAGAGGAAGATTGACACCACATTATTTTTTAAGCATCAAAATGAACATATTTTAGTTGTGAATATTTATGTTGATGACATTGTCTATGGTCCTACTAATAAAAAGTTATGCAAAAAGTTTGAAACTCTTATGCAAAAGAAATTGAGATGAGTCTTATAGGTGAACTCAATTTCTTTCTTGGACTTCAAATAAAGCAAACAAAGAATGACATCCTCCTAAATCAAGAAAAGTATATCAAGGAAGTGCTCAAACATTTTGGCACGTGATTGCAAACCGAGTTCAACACTAATGAACACAACAACTAAATTAGATATGGTTGAGAAAGGCAGGTCAATTGACCAAAAAATGTATAGAGATATAATCGATAACCTTCTCTATTTAATGACCTCTAGACCCGATATTATATTTAATATATGTTTGTGTGCTAGATTTCAATATGCTCCTAAGAAAAGTCACTTAGTTACCGTTAAACGTAGTATGAGATAACTTAAACATACTAGTGGACCAAGCATATGGTATGATAGAAGCTCATCCTTTGATCTCCATGCATACACCGATGCAGACTTTATCAAGTGCAAAATTGATAGGAAAAACATTAGTGGGATGTGTTATTTTCTTAGTAGTTCTCTCGTTGCATGAGATAGCAAGAAATAAATTGTATAGTTTTTTATACCACCGAAGCGAAATATATAGCAGTCGGTAGTGGTCATGCACAGATTTTATGGATTAAACAATGATTACTTGATTATGGTATATTTTTCTCAACCATACCTATGAAATGTGACAATACTAGTGCTATTGAAATGATAAAAAAATCTTGTTCGACGCTCAAGGGCAAAATACATTGATTTGAGATATCGCTTCATTAAAGATCATGTGAATAATAAAATTGTTGTTGTTGAGTATGTTACTACTGAGATTCAACTTGCCGACATTTTTACAAAACCCTTGAGTGAAAAATATTTTTGTATGCTTAAGGGAATTAAGTATGCTTGATGTGTGATTTTATATTTCAAAATAAAGGTGCCTTGGTTATTCATTGCACTTTTAATATGAATGGAACATCAAAATGGTGTTGCACATCACCTACATTTACATTTTTAAAAATTCTATGTGATTTGGAATCAATTTGAAGATGGAAGTTTACAAATCAAGACAAGGTCGGTGATGCGAAAAATGCTGACACAGGCAAATTCAAATGCTAGCAAGTGCACTAGTTGAACAAGTAATAAAGTGAAAGAGTAGAGTTGTCGATCCCACGAGAAATTATATAACCACCTAATCAGAATTCTAAGCTAATAGGAGATAACATTGATTTCAGAATGGGTGTTTCAGAAAACTAATACTATATAAATATAAGTAATAATAATAATATAGGGATGATAACTATGGGCTGGACAATACTCAATTCAAGATGAATATTCAGAATCTTACACAACAATCGAATATGAGATGAAAATCAACTATTGAATCCTCAGATGGTTAGGCAAACCTAATAATATGAATTTTCTTAACGGGTAACTCAACTATCTTGCATCAAACAATCCAACAAATACCCCTTAACGGGTCTATCTTCGGGAAGATGACACAAGATGCAGTAAGTTATTTCCTTAGACTATTAAACCACCCTTAACGGGTTGACCTAACATACCACAAATGACAACGTCCTTAATGGGTCAGAATCGTAGGACACAAATTGTTCAACTAGAAAGTCACTAATCAGTTTTACATAATTTATGAATTAACAACATGTTCATGAAGAAACAATTCAACTAAAAGTCTCGAAAGTTATATAAAAGTTCTGCAGTAGTAATAATGTCAATGAATAGAACTACAACAAAATATTCAGAATAGGTTGTCTTGATCACAAAATTCATCCCAATGACGTATCGAACAAAAGATAGTCCTCTGGATGTCGAGAAGACGATGAACAACTCCTTAACGGATGATGCTCTTGACTTCACAGCAGTCCTTTGGATTAGTCTTCATTCTCTGTCATTCTCTCTCTTTTGCAGCACCCTAGGCTTCTCCTTAGATCTTTGGATAGAATTTGAAATATGATCTGGGATGTGTGATCCTCCAAGATTATCCAAGATTATTGCAAACGAAGTCTTTTATACCTAGGGTTTCCTAGGGTTGGATCAACATTACATGTGAACCCTTGGATCAAATATGTTCCTCCATCAACGGTGATGATGCGATTCCAATAAGACTTATGCAAATCCTCAGAAATATGATAGGAATCCAATCTTTAAAGTCTTCAATCAAATCCCAAACTTCTTGACCGTTGAATCATATTGGAATCTCGAAAATACGAATCTACGTAACCTTATCATGCTCCATAAGCTCCGCCTTCTCCCCCGACGACCGAGATTGAGCCCCTTATGTTCGTGATTCTTCATCCACCGATGTTCCTTACTTCGACAGGGTGCAAATATCTAAATTTCACCCTTTTAGATACCTTTTCAGACCCATTGCCAATACCGACAGTAAGTCACGGCCTATAAGTGTAGTCTTCATTATTCCTCAAGTCGTCACAACCCATGATGATCTATCACGGCCCGTAACTCGGGCGCTGGGTAGCTTCTGCTCTTGAATTCCTTGTATCTTACGGCCTGCAACCAAGCATTATGGCCCGTGATGATCCTGGGCTTTATAATATCCCGCTTATGTCGATGCCATGATAACATATGATGCTCCGTGATATGAACTTTCACAGCCCGTAACAAAGTGTAATGACCCGTGATGGATCTGATTTGAGGTTGCAGGCTCTCGCCAAGTGGTCGTGATAAGCGCGTTGCAGCCGGTCATTATATCCTTCATAACGGCCCATGACACTTCGTCACGGCCTGTAACTTGTGAGTTTGATGTTGCACTGCTTCAGTCACAGTCGTGATGCACTATTTACGACTCATTAGACATCGCTGCTGCTAATACTGATACATCACGGTCCGTAACGTGATGTCATGACCTGTGATTGAGTCCAAGAGTTGGTTTCTCCTTCGAGACGATGCTCCTTTGCGGTTTTCAGATTGATTTCGATGCTTCTTCCGTCTTTCTATGTGATTTCCTACAAAAGAACACCAAACTGATGGGAAAAAATCACACGCTAAAAACTTAGTAAGTATACTGGCCACACAAGTAATAAAATGATGAGAAGAGTGTCGAANAGCGCGTTGCAGCCGGTCATTATATCCTTCATAACGGCCCATGACACTTCGTCACGGCCTGTAACTTGTGAGTTTGATGTTGCACTGCTTCAGTCACAGTCGTGATGCACTATTTACGACTCATTAGACATCGCTGCTGCTAATACTGATACATCACGGTCCGTAACGTGATGTCATGACCTGTGATTGAGTCCAAGAGTTGGTTTCTCCTTCGAGACGATGCTCCTTTGCGGTTTTCAGATTGATTTCGATGCTTCTTCCGTCTTTCTATGTGATTTCCTACAAAAGAACACCAAACTGATGGGAAAAAATCACACGCTAAAAACTTAGTAAGTATACTGGCCACACAAGTAATAAAATGATGAGAAGAGTGTCGAACCCACAAGGATTGATGAATTTTAAAATCTGAAATTTTATCTTGATCCGATTTAAGATTTGCAATGAATTTACGAAGAGATAAGATAAGATAGAAAATAAGAAGAGAAGATAAAATATAAAATTTAAAATATAAAAGAAAATATTTAAACGATAAAAAGATTTAGTTTATTAGGATTAAAATTCTGTTTCACCTATATTATCTATAATATCAATTCAATTAAAGTGTTTGAATATTAGATGGTGGAAGAATTGATTTAAAATTATAAGACTCCGGAAACGGATGACTTAACTATCTTAATCTTAAATTAAATCAGGAGTACGTGAAAACGTTAAACCTAAATTAATTTAAGTTAAAACATAATAAAATCTAATCCTAAATTGTTAGGCCTCTCTCGAGTGAATAGCAACCCACAACTTATGAATTCTGGAAACAGATAGACATAAATCTTTCAACTAAGAATTCAAACACTTGAAAACGGCCGAATAGAAATACGCCAGGAAAACGGTCCGCATCGCGTCCGAAACGGACCGCGTCCGGGCAGATGAAAACACGACATCTCAAAAGAGGAAAAACGGATTCAAAATGATGGCGGAGGTGAAAATGGCCTGTGTTAGACAAACACGGTCCGTTTTGCCTCGGCTGAAAATTGTGCTTCACAGAAATCCGAAAGAAAATTAATTAAGAGTAAAACACTAACAGTATCTTTCGATTAAAGTTAATAAAATACTCAATAAAGTTTCAAAAAACATCAAATCACAAACTAATAAGGTTCAACAAAAATTCTTCCTAAACAAAGACGATTCTAAGCATTAAGAAATAAGATTAGAAAAACAAAAATATCTGCAGAATCCTATTTCTTTCTAGATCTTCAATCCCGCTTCAAGGCTTCTCCTCCAAAGTTGGCTTCTCAGCTCTTCAAAAACCTGGAAAATATGAGGAGCCTTTGATTCTTTTCTGTCTTGTTAGAGATCTATGCTTCTACTGATTTTTCTTCTCTCTCCCCTCATATATCTCTTGAGAACCTTGTATGTCTATTTATAGGGTAAAACCAATCTCTAAGGGGTCTCCAAATCTTTCACAAAGTTGAGATGTTTTCAAATTCTTTCCAAGTCAAAACAGGAAAGAATTTATATTTTTCAATTAAATTCGTAACTCTTCTTTAGGTTGAAATTTAAACCATTAAAACTCTTCCAAATCTTCTCAAATATGATTCCTTTTGATCCCCAAGGAGTTAGGATAAGATAGGAGTCATTTTCCAAGTCATATTAGGGAGAAGAATGATAAAATTTTCTAATTTCTCTTCAAATTCGTAGCTCTCTCTTGGGCTGAATTTTTGGACTTCA